>CAUYLG010042956.1:0-72337 GCA_963573385.1 Cacajao melanocephalus
TTTATTCCATATAAAAAAAAAAAAAAAAAAAAAAACGAAAACAAAAAAAGGCTCTCTCTACAGATTTCCTCTTCTGAGCCTTCACCAGAATCATCCTTAATGCTGTGTTCATGGCAATCTAGGCTTTTTCTAGTGTGCACCTTTAAACTCGTCCAGCCTCTACCCATTACCCAGTTCCACAGTTTTAGATATTTGTTATAGCAACACCCCAATTTTATAGTACTAATTTCTGTTTTAGTTCATTTGTCCTGCTATAACAAAGTGCCTGAGACGGAGTCATTATAAAGAACAGAAATTTATTTTTCTCGCAGTTCTTGAGGTTGGGAAGTCCAAGATCAAGGCACCAACATTTGGTGTCTGGTGAGGACCTTCCTGTGGTGTTCTAACATGATGGAAGGTGGAAGAGCAAGAGAGACCAACTATCCTTACATGGCAGAAGAGCAGAAGAGAAGACCCCACTCTCTCAAGTGCTTTTTTTTTCCTGAGACAGAGTTTCGCTCTGTCGCTCAGGCTGGAGTGCAATGACGCAATCTGAGCTCACTGCAACCTTTGCCTCCCAGATCCAAGAGATTCTCCTGCCTCAGCCTTCCGAGTAGCTGGAATTACAGGCGTCCACCACCACACCTAGCTAATTTTTGTGTTTTTTTTTTCAGTAGAGAAAGGGTTTCACCATGTTGGCCAGGCAGGTCTCGAACTCCCGACCTCAGGTAATCCACCTGCCTTGGCCTCCCAAAGTGCTGGGATTACAAGCATTAGCCACCGCACCCGGCCCCTTGAGTGCTTTTATAAGAGCCCTAATCCCATCCATGAGGACTCTGCCATTATGACTTAATCATTGCCAAAAAGCCCCACCTCTTAATATTGTTACATCGGTGATCAAGTTTCAATATACAAATTTGGGGGGATGCAATCAGACCACAGCAATCACCAATGGCCAATGATGTAATCAATCATGTATGTAATGAAGCTTCCATGAAACCCCCAGAATTATGGGATTCTGATAGCTTCTGAGTTGGTGAACACATGGAGATATAAAGGGGATGGCATGCCTGGAGGCTGCATGGAAGCCCCTCATCGTTTCCCACATACTTTGCCCTATACATCTTTTCCATTTGGATGTTCCTGACTTGTACCCTTTATAATAAGCCATTAATATTAAGTAAACTGTTTTTTTTCTGAGTTCTGTGTGCTGTTCTTGCAAATTATCTAACACAAGGAGGGAGTAGTGCGAACTCCTGATTAATAGCCAGTCAGACATACAAGTGGTTCAGAACTTGGAATTAACATTTGAAGTGGGGGCAGTGTTGTGAGTCTTTAACTTGTGCCATCTGACACTAATTCCAGCTAAATGGTGTCAGAATTTAATTGTAGGGCACTCAGCTAGTGTCAGAGAATTGGTTGGTGTGGGGGGAAAAAACCTGCACATTCGATGTCAAAGTGTTAAACGTGAAAACAACATGGAAAGGTGCAATGACCAGGGGCTTGTTCTCACTTTTTCTCAACGTTTTTTTTTCTCTCATTCTGTGAGACCCAGGAAGCAGTGGACGTTGGTTTGTTGGCTCTTACTAGAAGAGGCACAGCAACCTATGTTCTTTTTAAAAAATCTTTTCATTTTGAAATAATTTCAAACTTCAAAATAGTTGCAAAAATAATACAAAGGCAGCGCTGGTGGGAGTTTAAAATGGTGCATCTGCTTTGTAGAAGTTTGGCAGTTCCTCCAATACTTAAATAGCATTACCACGTGATTAAGAAATTTCACTCCTGTGTGTACACCCAAAAGAATTGAAAACAGGTACTCCAAGACGTGTGCATGCATGTTCATAGTAGCACTGTTCTTATCCATCATAACCATAAGGCGGAAATGTTCACCTGATGAATGATAAAATGTGTTATATCCACACAATGAAATATTACACAGCCTTAAAAGGAATGAAGTACTGAATCATGCTGCAACATGGGTGAAACTCAAAAATATTATGCTAAGTGAGTGAAGCCAGATGCAAAAAGCCACATACTGTGTATTTCCATTTATATGAAATATCCAGAACCGGGAATTCTATAGAGATAGTAGATAAGGAGTGGGGAATGAGTGCTAATGGATACAACATTTCTCTTTGGGGTGATGAAAATGTTACGGAATTAATATTCTGGTGATGGTAGCAAAACTTTATGAATATACTAAAAATCACTGAGTTGTACACTTTAAATGTGTAAATTTCAAAATATGTGAATTATATCTAATAATAATATTGAGAGTACCCACACAATCTTCAATTCCCCAGATGACAATATCTTATGTATCTACAATTCTCAAAATCAAAAAATTAACATCAGTATAATACTATAACCTACATACTGTGTTCAGATTTCACCACTTGTCTCTGTCATTCTGTTTCTAGTTTAGGATCCAATCTAAGACCCGACGATTACTTGTTATATCTCTAGTCTCCTTTAACCTGAAGCAGTTTCTCAGCCTTCCTTTGTCTTTCATGACTGCCGCTTTTGAAGAGTACAGGCCAGTTATTTCGTAGAGTGTTCCTCAGTTTGGGGTTCTGGTGATTCCTTCTGCTTAAAATCAGGTTACGCATGTTTGGCAAGAATAACACATAATAAAGTAAAATGACGTCCTTAGTGCATCATATTAGGGCACATTACATTGATTTGTCCTCCTACTGGTGATGCTAAATTTGGTGATCAGTTACTTTGGTGTATGATCCTGGCTATTCCTACTTTTCTTTCTTGTTTACAAAAAAAGTTTATTTTATCACCATTTTGTACTCTCATTTTCCCTTATTCCCGACACGTGGTCAAATATATTTAATGTGCATCATGTGGTTTCTATGGGTTCTTGAAAAATGTACCCTGTCTGGTGTCCAAGTGTTTTTAGGTTACACGAGTGGCATTGTGTTATATCTTATTCTATTTCTTACATTTTAAATTCAGCAGTGTTTTTAAGATACATTCTTGTTTCTAATCCGTTATTTCTAATACTGCATGATACTTCTTGGAGTGCAACTACCACATTTCATCATGCCATTTCCAGTGATGGACCCCACATGGGAACCAATTCCCAACCACACAAATAACATTGTACTGAATATTCTAATAATGCATGTCTCCTTATGGGTCTCTGTAGGAAACTATTTGGAACGTATAATGAGGAATGGAGTTGTTGGGTCATAGGACACACACACACACATACACACACACAGAATGGCCTGATCAGTTCATGTTCCCAATATTAGTGAATGAGGTTTCCTATGTACATCCTTGCCCATAATTGATATGAAGCTGTTTCTGCCAGTCTAAAAGATGTGATAGCTTACTGTTTTAATTTGCATTTCTCTGGTCACTAATGATTATGAACATCTTTTTGTAGGCATTTGAGCTTTGGAGGTTTTCTATAACTTCCCTGTCGATATACTTATTCCATTTTTAACTTTTAAAACTGTGAAGTATAGCATGCATATGGGGAAATGCACGAAAAATAAATAAGCAACTCACGAAATAGAGTTGTGTAATTACCATTCAAGTCAAGAAATGGAATACTGTAAGTATCTCAGAAACTGAACTCCTATCTGTTCTCCCGGTCAGTATCCTTCCCCACTCCCAAAAGGTAACTACCATTCTGAATTCTAAAATTATAGCTTACTGTTGCTTGTTAATGAAGTTTTCAACTCTTTTGCTCATTTTTTTTTTGTTCCAATAGATTATTTGTTGACTTGTAGGAATTCTTCATATATTCCAGACGTAAGCCTTTTGTTATTTTATTGAAAATATCTTTACTCTATGATTTCCCTTTCATTTTCTCAATGGTTTCAATGACCAAAAATTCTTAATTTTAATGTGATCTAACCAATCAATATTTTCTTTAATAAGTGCTATTTTTGTATGTCCTGTTAAAATCTTTCCCTATTCCAAAAGTTGTATTGTCTTGCCTTTCACATTTAAATATACAATTCTCCTGGAATTGAATTTTACAAAATGGGTGTTAGGCATCAGATTTTGTTTTTTAGTATAGGGATTTACAGTTTATTCAATTTCATTTGTTAAAAACATTCCCCACTGCTCTGTGAAACTTTTACAAATAAATCAAATGCCTATAGATGTCTGTGTCTACTTCTGGGATATGTATTCTATTGGTCTATTTGAATATTCTTGTATCAATAATACTTTGTCTTTATTACCTTAGCTGTATAGGTTAAAAAATGTTTATAGAGACAGGGTCTCACTCTGTTGCCTAGGCTGGAGTACATTCTTGACCTCCTGGGCTTAAATAATCCTCCTGCCTCAGCCTCCCAAGTAGCTTGGATGACAGGTGCATATCATCATGCCTGGCTAAGTTTTTCATTTTTATTTTTTGTAGAGGTGGGGTCTTGCTATGTTGCACAAACTGGTCTCAAACTCTCTTGAAGTAGTCCTCCAGCCTTGGCATCCCAAAGTGCTGGGATTACAGGTGTGAGCCACCATGCCTGGCCACTATATAAATTTTGATATCTGCTAGAGTTGTTCTCTGATATTGGTTTGGATATTTTCACTCTTTCCATTTGTGTTATAAATTTTAGAATCCATTGTCAATTGTGCCAAAAATGTTAGGGTTTTAATTGGAAATGTAGGTAATCAATTTGGGGAGAATTGATATTTATGCTTTGTAGAGTGTTCTGATATGTGAATACTGGGATCTCTCTGCTGATTTAGGTCTTTAATTTCTCAAATGTTTCATAGTTTTCTGTGTGGAGCTTTTGCACATCATACATTAGATTCATTACTAAATATCTGATCTTTTGTGATGCCACTATACATGGTATCTCAAAATTTCACTTTGTGACCGGGCGTGGTGGTGGGCGCCTGTAGTCCCAGCTACTCAGGATGCTGAGGCAGGAGAATCGTTTGAACCCGGGAGGCATAGGTTGCGGTGAGCCAAGATGGTGCCACTGCACTCCAGCCGGGCACAGAGTAAGACTCCATCTCAAAAAAAAAAAATTCACTTTGTAATGAATTGTTCTGGTATATAAAAATGTAGGTTTTTTTTGACTTCATATCCAACAACTTTGCTAAACTTATTTGTTAATTCTAAGGTTGACTGTAGATTTTTGACCAGGTACAAAAATACATCTGAATAAGTTTTCTTTCTTCCTTTCTAATCTTTATGCTTCTTATTTATCTTTGTTCACTAATTTTACAGGCTAGAACATATAGTATAGTGTTTAATAGAGGAGTCCATAGAGAGCATCTTTGTCTTAGTCTCAGAGGGAACACTTAGCATTTCACCAGTAATACAATGTTAGCTCTAGGATCTTTGTAAAATAGGCTTTTTAGGCAGTTATCTCTCTTCTGAGAATGTTAAAAAATGTTTTCATGAGTAGATAGTGAATTTTATCAAATGCTTTTTCTGCATTTACTGAGATGATTATCTGGTTTTTATCTCTTTGTTTAGTTAATGTGGTGAATTATCTTGATTTTTTTAAAAAACAACTTTTTTGAGGTATAATTTATATATATTAAAATGCACCAATTTTAAGTATATAATTCAAAAAGTTTTGATAAATATATACCCATTAGCAATCATTACAACCAATAAAACATTTTATTATCCTAAAAATCCCACTCATGTCTCTTTTAGGTCAGTTCTCACTCCCCTCCCACCCCCACAGGGCACACGCTGACCTGCTTTCAATCAATAAATTGGATTGCCTTTTCTAGAGTTTTATGTAAATTGAATTACATATAAATAGCCTAAGAGTCATGCTTCTTTCACTTGGCATAATGTTTGTCAGATTCATCCATGTTTCATGAATCAGCAGTTCTTTTTTACTGCTCAATAGTATGCTATTAAATGGATATATTGTAATTTGTTTATCTATCTTTTAATGTACATTTGGGTTGTTTTCAATTTTGACTATTGAGAATAAAGCTTTTTATGAACATGAAATCTTTGTATAGACATATATTTACCTTTGTCTTGGGAAAATACTTATGAGTCACCGGTAGATATATTACTAATTTTACAAGAAACTGCCAAACTGTTTTCCAAAGTGATTGTACCACTCACCTACGATTTATGAGTGTTCCATTTGTTCAAACATTCTTGCTGACTCTTGATACCGGCAGTCCTTAATTTTAGCTGCATTAGTGGGTATGAGTAGTGATAATGACTAAAGATGTTGACTTTCTTTCATGTGTTTTAATATTTAATATACATGTCTCTTTCATGCATTTTAATATTCATCTGCCATTCATATGCCTTTTTTGCTTAAGTATCTCTTCATATCTTTTGCCCATTTTTAGATGGATTGTCTGTCTTCTCACTCAGTTTTAAGAGTTTTTATATATTCTGCATACAGACCCTTTATTAGACATGTGTTTTGCTGATATTTTCTCCCAGCCTGTTGCATGCCTGTTCTTTTTATTAACAGTATTTGTAATAAAGATACTACCTGAGACTGGGTAATTTATAAACAAAAGAGGTGCAGCTGGAAGAATTCCCACATTGGCTCTCTGACCAGTAGGGTGAGAGCTATTATGGGGGGAAAGGCGAAATGCAAGTCATTAGAGCTGCCTCTACCTAGAAAAACAGTAAATCAAAAACAATATCACATCCCTGGAGGGACTGCAGAGATTAGTGCCACCATCAAGGACTTGAAAGACACAGGGGTGGTGATTTCCACCACATCCCCATTCAACTCTCCCATTTGGCCTGTGCAGAAGACAGATTGATCTTGGAGAAAGACAGTGGATTATCCAAGCTTAATCAAGGGGTGACTCCAATTGCAGCTGCTGTACCAGATGTGGTTTCATTGCTTGAGCAAATTAACACATCTTCTGGTACCTGGTATGCAGACATTGACTTGGCTAATGCCTTTTACTCTGTTCCTGTCCAAAAGGTCCACCAGAAGCAATTTGACTTCGGCTGGCAAGGCCAGCAATATACTTTTACTGTCCTACCTCAGGGGTATATCAGCTCTGCGGCTTTGTGTCATAATCTTATTCGGAGAGACCTTGATCACTTTTTGCCTCCTCAAGATATCACACTGGTCCATGGGGGGAGGCCCTGGGCCTGGACCACAAAGCCGTTTTTCCTCCTAGGCCTCTGAGCCTGTGATGGGAGGGGCTGCTAGTCTGACATGCCCTGGAGACATTTTCCCCATTGTCTTGGCTATTAACATTCGGCTTTTTCTTTTACCTGTGCAAATTTCTGCAGCTAGGTAGAATTCCTCCCCAGAAAATGCATTTTCTTTTCTACACATGGTCAGGCTGCAAATTTTCCAAACCTTTATTCTCTGCTTCCCTTTAAACGTAAGTTCCAATTTCAAACCATCTCTTTATGAATGCACATGACTGAATGTTTTCAGAATCAGCCAGGTCCACTCTTGAATGCTTTGCTGCTTGGAAATTTCTTCCCATCAGATAGCCTAAATCATCTCTCTCAAGTTCAAAGTTCCACAGATCTCTAGAGCAGGGACAAAATGCTACCAGTCTCATTGCTAAAGCATAACAGGAGTGACATTTGCTCTAGCGCTCAATAAGTTTCTCATCTCCATCTAAGAACACCTCAGCCTGGACTTCATTGTCCATATCACTATCAACATTTTGGTTAAAACCATTCAACAAGTCTCTAGAAGTTCCAACTTTCCCACATGTTCCTGTCTTCTTCTGAGCCCTCCAAACTGCTCCAACCTCTGCCAATTACCAAGTTCCAAAGTCATTTCCCCATTTTTAGGTTATCTTTATAGCAGGACCTCACTCTGCCAATACCAATTCTCTATATTAGTCCATTTTCACACTACTATAAAGATATTACCCAAGACTGGGTAATTTATAAACAAAAGAAGTTTGATCGAGTCATAGTTCCACATGGCTGGAGAGGACTCAGGAAATTTACAATCATGGCAGAGTGAAGGGGAAGCAAGGCGTATTTACATGGCAGCAGGAGAGCAAGAGCACAGTGGAAACTGCTAAACACTTTTAAAGCATCAGATCTTAGAGAACTCACTATCACAAGAACAACATGTGGGAAACTGCCCCCGTGATCCAATCACCTCCCATGAGGTCCCTGCCTTGACACATGGGGATTACAATTGAAGATGGGATATAGATGGGGACACAGAGCCAAACCATATCAGTATTATTCAAAGAAGAGAAGTTCTTGACATCCAATTTATCTGCTTTTTTTTCTTTAGATTTATTTTTAAAATTTATTTTTAATTGACTAATAATTGTATACATGTAATTCAATGTGGTGTTTTGGTATATGTTTACGATATGGAATGATTAAGCTAATTAACAAACCTATCAACTCACATACTTACAGAAATGTGGTGAAAACGTTTAAAATCTACTCTCGTGGCTACTTTTATGTATGCAACACATTATTATTTATTATAGTCACCATTCTGTACAATAGATCACTAAAGCTTATTCCTCCTGTCTAACTGAAATTTTGATAAGCTTCTTCCATTTTCCCATCAACTCCCATTCTGAGCCTCTTGGAACCATCATTCTGCTCTCTACTTCTGTGAGTTTAGCTCTTTTAGATTCACTTATAAGTGAGATCATGTGGTATTTGTCTTTCTGTGCCTTGCTTATTTCACCTAACACAATATTCTCCATCTGTGTTGTTCTCCATCTGTGTTGATTCTCCATCTGTGTTGTTCTCTGTCTGTGTTGTTGCAAATGACACGATTCCCCTCCTTTAAAGGTTGAATTGTATTCCATTTTGTATCTATACTACATTTTAAAGTTGTTTTACTTTAAAGAGTACCATTTTTTAAATCTTATTAAAGACATCTTTTCTTGTGTTTCCTCACAGACTATTCATAATTTTTGCTTTTATTTGAGGTTCATGATCCATTTCTAATTAATTTTTGCATATGATATAAAATAAAGGTTGAGATTCTTTTTATTTCCATGTAGATTTCTATTTTTTTCAGTACCGTTTCCTGAAAAGACAATCCTATTCCTGCTTAATTACATTGCTCTCTTTTTAAAAAATAAATTAATTATATAAGCATGGGTCTATTTCTATGCTTTCTATTCTATTGATAGGCATGTCTGTCTCCACGCCAATACCACACAATCTTGATTACTAAAGAATCAAGCTTCCTAATAAGACTTGAAGTCGTAGTTTAAGTCTATCAACTTTATTCTTCCTTTTCAAACCTTGTTTGGTTTTTGGTCAGCAGTTTATTAAATATACTACATTTGTACTTTATTCTGTAGTTTTAAAAATTATTCACACATGGACTTAGTAAAAATGCCCTTTATAGAAAACCGAATGCAAAACCCAAATGAAAATAAGAACACACATATTGCATACATATTAAACTGCTGAAATGTTATGAAGTAATTTAATCTGTACCTGTGCTTAATGAAGGTGATCATGAAGTATTACGTGGTTTGATTTACTTAAATCTGACACCAGACCATGACTTCAAAAGTGTTAACGTTGAAATGTAGATGCAAAGCCATCTATTAACAAAATCATTTAATCTATTTAGTCTTTGCAAAACAGAATAAAATGTTTTCCTTTTAAAGATACTTTTCTAAATCCATTGTCTATGCACTCTTTCTCCCACTCAAAGAGTTAGTTGTGCAGACTGAGGAGGCACAAAATCAATTCCTTTAAAAAAAAAATCCCAACAAACTAGAGCCTACTTACAAAACATGCAAAGGGAGAATTTTAAGTAGCTATTACTGCAGAACTGGTTAAAAATGAATACAGCTGAGTGACAGAATATACCTTTCCTCTGACAATATAGGTCCTTCCCCCGTTCTCTTTGGAAGAAACACATTACCACGGCATGGACTATATAATGGCATAAAATGCAAAGACAGAAACAAAGAAGTTTGCACGTTCTCTATATTTCTAGCTGTTGAGACAGTATGTTTAAGAGCTGAAGTTACCTCTAGCGGCGAAATAAGAGCCAGCTACTAAGCAGCCAGAATCCTACGGTAATTGAATACATGACCATTTCTCTCTTGGCACGTTCTTTGTTCTCTTCCTCCAGATGTTGTAAGCGTCTATTTAGTTTGATGATCTGTCTTCTTAACGAAGCTGCATCTACAACAGTCATGTCATCCAAAGTTCCTTCAATTGTTGTATCTATGTTCGAAGTGCCATACCTGATGTTGTCACGACGAGGATTATAAGTGGTACCAGCAGAACTGCTGTTACCAGGCCTGTGATTTTCATCTAGCGCATCCACGATATGCTGGTAAGCCCTACGAGTAGAAGACTGGATAAAAGACAGAATGCCATGAGCAGAGGAAAGATTAGTTCTATTTTCGGGTGTCATCTTGGGAAGGCAGATTCAAGCTTCTTATGGTGAAGGTGTCACGATGAAATCACTCCTGATACCTGTCTGTTTCGGTCAACAACATTTTCACTCAAAGAACAGTCTCTTTTTAGCTTGCCAACTGCACAGATTTCTTCATTTTGAAGGGTTGAAGGTCTTTCTAAAT
Source organism: Cacajao melanocephalus (assembly GCA_963573385.1). NCBI lineage: Eukaryota > Metazoa > Chordata > Mammalia > Primates > Pitheciidae > Cacajao > Cacajao melanocephalus. Next base: position 10,462 of record CAUYLG010042956.1, read on the forward strand.
TCTGAAAATCTGGTGGTCTTCCACTGAAAGTACATGAAGTGGTGGTTTTAGTGCCAGAGGTTTAAAGGGAGTTGACTGAATAAGGTCAAGATCCACTGGTCTTCAATTCGGAATGTCTCCGTTGTTCTCTGCTGTAACAATCCTCTCTAGAACCCACATAATCACATTAGCATTTAGAACTCCTTCTTGGAATTCTTGTGTCAGATCACCATTTGATGGTGCTAACTTTAATTTTTCTGGGACCCTCATTTGCTGACTCATATCTTTATTATATTCCATTTCATACTGAAATTGACTAATTTCTGCCATCTGAGCACCAGTAGGAGAAGGAAGTGCTTCCCTACTCACCAAATGTGTACCAGCTACTACTTGCTATTTAGCACTATCTGCTCCTGTGCTTCATTCATATTAAATGCTTTAACTCCATTTAAAGTGCATGTGCTGGGTTTAGAGTCACTTTTGTTCCTCTGGGCCTGTAGAGAGTCCCCAGTGAGGGCTGCCAGGGTGGGTGCTCTCAGATGCCATTAGCAAAGCCTGTGGCAGACTAGGAGAGCCTCGTTTGGTTATTTTAGATACTTTATATTTTCCTATAAATATTAGAATAAGGTTTCCAACTTCTACGAAACAACTTGGTGGGATTTAGATTGCGATTACATAGAATGTATTGATCTATCTATCTATCTATCTATCTATCATCTATCTAGATATCCCTCTCTCCACCTCTATCCACTACTCACTATGACTACTTTTTCTTTACTGCATAACTGTGTTTCCTGTGGAATAAATACTTTTCTTTTTTCTTTTGTTTCCTTAATTTTCTATGTGTTTACACATACCTTTACTTCCACACTCTTCTTCATTCCTTCTCTTAATACATTTGAATACATTCGATATTTCATCAGTTTTATCTTTTTATTTATTTATTTATTCACTTATTTATTGGAGATGGAGTCTCACTCTGTCACCCAGGCTGGAGTGCAATGGCACGGTCTTCACTCACTGCAACCTCCGCCTCCCGGGTTCAAGCAATTCTCTTGCCTCAGCCTCCCGAGTAGCTGGGATTACAAGAGCCTGCCACTATGCCTGGCTGAATTTTGTATTTTTAGTAGAGACAGAGTTTCACCATGTTGGCCAGGATGGTCTTGAACTCCTGACCTCGTGATCTGCCCACCTCGGCCTCCCAAAGTGCTGTGATTACAGGCACGAGCCACCGCGCCTGGCCAGTTTTGTCTTTTTAAAGAGAAATCTCTCCTAACAAACCTCTGATGTGCTTCAGTATAGACAGCTTTCTCCCTAGGCCTGTTGAACATTGTCATCCGATAATCTCCCTTTGCCATCATCTTGCCTTTTTTTTTTTTTGACACTTTCTTGACTTAGTTCTGTTGCCATACAAATTCCCACAAACACTATTATTTTCTCCAGAAAGAGGACATGGGAGGTAAAATTTTTAAGACTGTATATATATATGTTTTGTTTTTTTTTTTTGAGACACAGTCTCGCTCTTTTGCCAGGTGCCAGGCTGGAGTGCAGTGGCGCGATCTCGGCTCACTGCAACCTCTGTCTCCTGAGTTCCAGCTATTCTTCTGCCTCAATCTCCTGAGTAGCTAGGATTACAGGAGTGAGCCACCATGCCTTGCTAATTTTGGAATTTTTTAGTAGAGTTGGGGGTTTCACCCTGTTGGCCAAGCTTGTCTCGAACTCCTGACGTCAGGTGATCCGCCTGCCTTGGCCTTCCAAGGTGCTGGGATTACAGGTGTGAATAACTGTGCCCGGCCTTCCTTCAAATTTTCATGGCATTGTTCTATTGTTTTCTAGCTTCCAGCATTGCTGTGGAAAAGTAAAATACCACAATCATTCACTATCCTTTATATAAAAGCTGAGTTTTTGCTATTGTTGTTTCATCTCTTTCTCTTTAGAAAGACCTTTTATTTGACCTCAGTAATTTAAAACTGCCTTGATGTAGCTCTATCTTCCTTCTTTGTGATGAGCCCTTTCAAATTGGAAATTCAAGTTTTTCAATTTTGGGGAAGATTCTGGAAATCATTTTGTTGCTGATGTCTTCCTTTCTGTTTTTCTCTGTCTTGTGTTTGTGGCCAAAGGAAGAGAAGAGAGGGACAGCTGTTGCTCTTTTCCATAAGTCTTATAGACCTATTTGCCTCTTAAACTATCTACATTTCATCGCGACTTCAAGAAAACTGAGCTGTAAATAAGAAAAACAACTAAAACTTAAAAAAAATTCCTAAAGCTTAGGAACTCATAAGTATACCTCAGCAAATGATTTTAGTTACTTCAATTTTCCTCTGCAAAATTAACACAAGTTATTCAGATTAGTATCTTCTGAATTATTTTTTCCTTCTATTTTTAATTCTTTATACTTTTTGCTCTATTTTCTGAGATGTTTTCCAAACTCGTATTGAATTTTTATTTTATTGCCAACAGCTCTTCAACTTTTTGTGTATTCCGAATGTTTTCTCATACCATATTGTTCTAGTTTCATGGATACAATATCTTATGTCTCAGAAGATATAAGTAATCCTTTTAAAGGTTTTCTTCTCTCTCCAAAGTTTGTTTCCTGTTTTGTTTCTTTTCTTTCTGGTTTTGTTCACTTTGTTTCATATTCCTCGTATCTGATGACCCTTGACTTTCTGAATACATTATACAGCTTTGCACAAAAGAGTAGGGTTTTTCAATTGTGGAAGACGCTGTAATGTGATTTGCCTGATCTATTTCATTAGAAAATCCCCAATGCTAATATCTCTTCCTTCCTGCCCCCACCCCCTGCCTCCAGCCCAATTGGTCCCACCCAAATGAAGACCTTTACAATCTCAGGAGCATTTGGGAAACTGAATGAGAAAAGAAAGCTAGCTGTGTCAACATTTAATAGGCAAATTTCCCCTCTCCATCATTAACTGTGCCTGGTGTACCCTAGTCCAAAGACCCGCTGTCCTCATTCCCTGCAAGAAATAAACCTTTGGTCTCCTGTTAGGATGAAGTAGGATCAGTCTCGACTGCTTAGAGTGGAGGAGGCACTTTGGGACATCAATTCTTCTTAAATAGATTTTCAATGAAATCTGTTTCTAGCCTTACTTTAACCGGCATTTCTACAGCTGCCACCAGTTCCTAAGCTGTTAGGAAAAAGTTCTGAGGTGCAAACTGGGTTGTTTCTTGGCTTTCCTGCTGCTGGCTTAGAATTCAGCCGAGTTGAGCCTTTTAGGTCAGTTACCATCTATCCATCTGTTTTCTGGCTTCCATAAATTTATTGCTGTTGTCTTCCCTCTCTTCTCTTTGTTCCTGTGACTCTGTGACAGATGTAAATGTGTTTGTTTAGTTGATCATCATTATTCAGAACAGTGCCCTCCCTTTAACTTATATTTATTATAATATTCATGTGTTTTTTAATGCATTTGTTTCCTCCCATTGTTCCCGCTGTCTCTCTTTCACCTCAATGTAGCCATATATTTAAGTGTTAAACCTCATTCATGATACCCACATAATGCTATAAAGGACAGTTGCAGAATCCAGTGTAACTGTAGGAAGAAAGCACATACGTGTGTGCATACCTGCACATATATGCACATGTAGGTTAGATTAAACTCCTGGTTTATTCAGGAAGAAATGTAGAATCTTCTTGGAAACAAGGTAGGCACCTTTCCACTGCCTGTGTCAGCATCTCTTGGAAGCTTCCATTAACATTTAACATGCAAAGTTGGGTTTTCCTTTGGTTTTTTTGATCTCAGCAATTCATTTTTTGACTATGTCACAGTACCATCAAGGAAGCATTTACACAGATAATGTATGCCCTTAGAAGACAGTATTTATATATATCCTGGAGTATTAAAGACAGTCTAGAGGGTAAATGTGCTAATGATTCTTTAGCTAAACTCAGTGTCAGCAAGATTTATGCTTATTTAAAGGATAAAACAGAGTGAGTGCCCAGAAGTCCCTGGATAGTCTCTGTATCCTTCTTCTCAGTGTCCTGGAAAGCCTATTTCACCATTAGTCCACCCACAGGATTTAATAGAATATCTTTTTTTTTTTCTGGGGTGGCTCCGATCCTGTTTTTGGTCAAAAGATCATCTAGCATTAAATTTTAAAACAATTTCCCGGCTGGGTGCAGTGGCTCACGCCTGTAATCCTAGCACTTTGGGAGGCCAAGGCGGGCGGATCACAAGGTCAAGAGATCGAGATCATCCTGGCCAACATGGTGAAACCCAGTCTCTACTAAAAAATACAAAAATTAGCTGGGCGTGGTGGTGCAAACCTGTAGTCCCAGCTACTCGGGAGGCTGAGGCAGGAGAATTGCTTGAACCTGGGAGGTGGAGGTTGCAGTGAGCCGAGATCATGCCACTGCACTCCAGCCTGGCACCTGGTAACAGAGCGAGGCTCCATCTCAAAAAAAAAAAAACAACAACAAACAATTTCCCAAATGTGTGACTTGGTATTGATGGAATATGGCGATGTTGATGTCCAAATGAATCTTGGTATAGAAGCCATTTATTGCTCTTGCAACCATTAATGTTATTTGTGACATCACACTTTTTTAGTCCTAAGCAATTATTGACCTATGTAAGTGACACAGAAACCTTCAATTTTAAAGAGTATGCCTTCACACTTGACATTCTGCCAAAGGGTCTTTCTCCCAGGAATACATTTTAGTTTTATGTAATGGAGCACTGTAGGATTCTGTTTAGTATGGGTTGGTCTAGTTACAGAAGCTTCAAAAATTGTCGGCTGGGCCCAGTGGCTCACGCATGTAATCCCAGCACTTAGGGATGCCGAGGCGGGCAGATCATGAAGTCAGGATATCGAGACCATCCTGGCCATGGTGAAACCCCGTCTCTATTAAAATACAAAAAATTAGCTGGGTGTGGTGGCATGCGCCTGTAGTCCCAGCTACTTGGGAGACTGAGGCAGGAGAATTGCTTGAATCTGGGAAGTGGAGTTTGCAGTGAGCCGAGATCGTGCCACTGTACTCCAGCCTGGCGAAAGAGCAAGACTCCATCTCAAAAAAAAAAAAAATCTCATAAGGTGCTGGAGACCTTCATGTGGTCCCATAGAAGGCGGTGCAAGGGCCGCAGTGATTGGTACAGCCTACTTTTGGAGAATATTTTTTTTTTAGCGTCTAAATGGCAAACATAAGTGACCTATAGGCCAGGCACTGTGGCTCACACTTGTAATCCCAGCACTTTGGGAGGCTGAGATGGAGGGAGTCACTTGAGGCCAGGAGTTCAAGACCAGCCTAGCCAATGTGTCAATGACCCGTCTCTACTAAAAAATACAAAACTTAGCTGGGCGTGGTGGTGCATGCCTGTATAATACCAGCTACTTGGGAAGCTGAAGTGGGAGGATCGCTTGAACCTGGGAGGCAGAGGTTGCAGTGACCCAAGATCACACCACTGCACTCCAGTCTGGGCCACATAGTGAAACTCTGTGTCACAAAAAAAAAAAAAAAAGACCTATAATTAGAAACAAAGTGATTTTTTTCTATTTCTGTAAAGAATATCCTTGCTATTTTGTTAGGGACTGCATTGAATCTGCTTTTGCTAGTATGGACATTTTAACAATTTTAATACTATTAATTAATTAACAATATTAATTCTTCCAATCAATGAGCATGGGGTATCTTTCCATTTATTTGTGTGCTTTTTCAATTTCTTTCATTAATGTTTTATAATTTTCATTGTGGAAATATTTCACCTTCTTGGTTAAATTTACTCCTAGGTATTTTTTTCTTTTTGTAGCTATTGTAAATGGAATTGTTTCCTTGATTTCTTTTTCAGATAGGCTGCTCTCTCTCTCTTTATTAATAAAATATATTAATATATATATATACATGCTAGGTATACATATGCTGTCTATTAATCTAATATTATTAATGTTGATTTTGTATTCTGCAACTTGATTGAATTCATTTATTAGTTCTACCAGTTTTTTTGGTGGTGTCTCTAGGGTTTTCTATATATAAGATCATGCCATCTGCAAACAGAAACAGTTTCACTCCCTCCATTCCAACTTAGATACATTTTATTTCTTTCTCTGGCCTAATTGTTCTGGCTAGGACTTCCAGGACTACGTTGAATAGAAGTGGTGAAAATGGGAGTCCTTGTCTTGTTCCAGATCTTGGAGGAAAAGCTTTTAATTTTTTGCCGTTAAATATGATGTTCACTATAGGTTTGTCAAATAAGGCCATTATTGTGTTGAGGTACATTTCTTCTATACCTAATTGGTTGAGAGTTTTTATTATGAAAGGGTGATGAATTTTGTCCAATGTTTTTTCTGCATCTCTCGAAATGATCATATGGCTTTTGTTGTATGGAGCCACAAAACACCCCAAATAGCCAAAGCAATCTTGAGCAAAAAGAACAAAACTGGAGATATCACACTACCTGACTTCAAAATATACTATAAGGCTATAATAACCAAAACAGCCTGGTTCTGGAATAAAAAATAGACACATTGACCAAAGGAACAGAATAGAGAGCCTAGGAAAAAATCCACACATTTACAGCCAACTGATATTTGACGAAGATGTCAAGAATACACATTGGGGAAGAACAGTCTTTTCTTTTCTTTCTTTTTTTTTTTTTGAGACAGAGTCTCCCTCCGTCACCAGGTGCCAGGCTGGAGTGCACTGGCACGACCTCGGCTCACTGCAACTTCCGCCTCCCGGGTTCAAGCAATTCTCCTGCCTCAGCCTCCCAAGTAGCCGGGACTACAGGCGTGCGCCACCATGCCCAGCTAATTTTTTTGTATTTTTAGTAGAGACAGGGTTTCACCATGTTGGCCAGGATGGTCTCGATCTCTTGACCTCGTGATCCGTCCACCTCGGCCTCCTAAAGTGCTGGGATTACAGGCGTGAGCCACCGCGCCCGGCCAGGACAGTCTTTTCAATAAGTGTATTGGGAAAACTGGATATCCACATGCAGAAGAATGTTATTAAATCCTTATTTCTCATCATATGCAGAAATCAACTCAAAAAGACTGCATAGTATTTAATGGTGTATATGTACCACATTTTCTTTATCCAATCTACCATTGAAGGGCACCTGGGTGGATTCCATGTCTTTGCTGTAATGAATAGTACAATAATGAACATATGAGTGTATGTGTCTTTCTGGTAGAATGATTTTTTTTGGGGGGGCGGGTATATACACAGTAATGGGATTGTTGAGTCTATGCAGCCATAAAAAAGATGAAACTATGTACATTGCAGCAATATGCATACAGTTGCAGGCATAATCCTAAGCAAATTAATGCAGGAACAGAACACCAAATGTTACATTTTGTCACTTATAAGTGGGAGCTAAACATAGAGGGCACATGGGCATAAATAGGAGAACAATAAATACTGTGGACTACTAGAGGGTGGAGGGAGGGGGCTGGGTTAAAAGATACCTGTTGGATACTATGCTTATTACCTGGGTGATGGGATCCATACTCCAAACCTCAGCATCATGCAATATTCCCATGTAACAAATCTGCATGTGTACTCCTGTATCTGAAATAAAAGTTGAAATAAAAAAGAAAAACTATTTTTTTTTTTTTTTGAGACAGAGTCACACTATGTCACCCGGCTGGAGTACAGTGGTGTGATTTCGGCTCACTGCAACCTCCGCCTCCTGGTTTTAAGTGATTCTCCTGCCTCAGCCTCCCGAGTAGCTGGGACTACAGGCACAAACCATCACACCCAGCTAATTTTTGTATTTTTTTTTAAGTAGAGATGGGGTTTCACCATGTTGGCCAGGATGGTCTCGATCTGTTGACCTTGTGATCCACTCGCCTTGGCCTCCCAAAGTACTGGGATTACAGGTGTGAGCCACCGTGCCTGGCCAAGAAAAAAAATTTTAAAAGAAATAAACACAAAATGGATTAGATCTAACTGCAAAACCTGAAACTATGGAACTACTAAAATAAACAGGGGAAATGCTTCATGACATGGACATAGACAATGATTTTTTGGATAAGATCTCAAAAGCACAGGCAACAAAAGCAAAATTGGGCAAACGGGACCATATTAAACTAAAAACCTTCTTCATAACAAAAAAAAACAATCAGCAGAGTGAAGAGACAACCTACAGAATGGGAAAGGACACTGGCAAACTATACACACTATGGGGGTTAAAGTCCAAAATATGTAAGGAACTCAACTCAAAAGCAAGAAAACAAATAACACTATTAAAAATGGGCAAAATACCTGAATAGACACTCTGTAAAGAAGATATACAAGGGGCCAGCAGGTATATAAAAAATGCTCAACATTACTAATCATCACTGAAATGCAAAACAAAACCACAATGAGATATTGCTTTATACCTGTTAGAATGACTGTTATCAAAAAGACAAAAGTGTTGGTGTGGATGTGGAGAAAAGGTAACTCGTACCCACTGTTGATATGAATGTAAATTAGTACAACCATGATGGGAAACAACATTGAGGTTTCTCAAAAAACTAAAAATAGAACTACAATATGATCCAGCAATCCCACCACTGGGTATATATCTAAAGTAAATAATATCAGTGTATCAAAAAGACATCTGCACTCTCATGTTTACCACTATTCACAACGGCCAAGACATCAAGACATGGAATCAACCTAAGTGCCCATCAACAGGTGAGTGGATTAAAAAAGTGAAATATATATATATATATATATATATATATATATATATACACACACACATACACATGCACACAGTGGAATACTATCCAGTCATAAAAAGAAGGAAATTCAGCCAAGCACAGGAAGATAAATACAGCATAATCTCACTCATACGTGGAATCTAATAAAGCTGATTTCATAGAAGAGGAAAGTAGAATGGTGTTTATTAGGGGCTTGGGTGATTATGGGTTAGGGGGAATTTTTGGTCAAAGGATATACAATCACAGTTAGACAGAAGGAGTAAAAAAATGTACAGAATGGGGAAATATATAGAAACGGAAACTAGACAAGTGAGCACCTGAGGTTGGGGGTCGGAGGGGAGAGGATAGAATGGATTGGAGAGAAATGGGGAATGACTGCTAATGGTTATGGAGTTTCTTTATTAGATGATGAAAATGTTCTAAATTTGATTATGGTGGTGGTTGCAGAGCTCTGTGACCATGCTAAAAACCATTGGATTTTACATTTAAAATGAGTGAATTGTACAATATGTGAATTATATCTCAATAAAGATGCTGAAAAGAAAGAAAGAGTGTTTCATCAAGGTATAAATAGCTAAATAACATACATTTATTCATAAAATAAAGCAATATAATAAATGTGACCAATCTATGACTGAATGTCATCTTTTTATTTTTTATTTTTTTGAGACAGAGTCTCGCTCTGTCGCCTAGGCTGGAGTGCAGTAAGCGATCTCAGCTCACTGCAACCTTAGCCTCCTGGTTTCAAGCGATTCTCCTGCCTCAGCCTCCTGAGTAGCTGGGATTACAGGCGCACACCACCACACCTGGCTAATTTTTGTATTTTTAGTAGAGACTGGGTTTCACCATGTTGGTAAGGCTGATCTCGAACTCCTGACCTCATGATCCGCCCACCTTGGCCTCCCAAAGTGCTGGGATTACAGGCATGAGCCACTGTGCTCGGCCTATCTTTTTTTTTAAATTGCCACTTTAAATTTCTGTTTAGATAAAGTATCTTATTTCCTTTTTGGTACAGAGATGATAAATCCAGAAATTTTTGCCCCAGCAAAGCCTGGTGAGCCATAACCATTGTGAAAGCAACCACCAAGGGGGATTTCACCCATGAGCCAAGAAGGCTGAGCTCTCATGCCCTCAATTTCATTCCTTGTTCTGAAATTTCCTTTAGCAAGTTTATGTGTCTTACACATTTGGCAGTTGGGCCAAAGTTAAATAATCAACAGTATTATGAGTTCTTGAGGTATATAGTCCTTTTGGTAATTGGATTTTTCTCATTTGAACTCTCAGCTCAGATTCAAGGAGTTCAGTTTAAGTCTATGCTCTCACATTAAGGAATAAGCAAAGTTCATTCCCATGTAGTTCTTTTCTATAAGATGGCTGTTACTAAGTTAATATAGTTCTTTTTTTTTCGAGACAGAGTTTCACTCTGTCGCCCAGGCTGCGATCTCAGCTCACTGCAACCTCCACCTCCCAGCTTCAAGCAATTCTCCGGCCTTTATGTATACACACACACACACACACACACACATATATATATATATATATATTTTAGTAGAGATGAGGTTTCATTTTGTCGGCCAGGCTGGGCTTGAACTCCTGGCCTCAAGTGATCCACCCGCTTCAGCCTCCCAAAGTGCTGGGATTATAGGTGTGAGTCACCACGCCAGGCCAAGTTAATATAATTCTTTTTTTAACAACCAGTATTATATGTTTTAAGAGTCTGAATCAGAGGCCAAAAATGAAATTAAAAAAAAATCTAAATCCTGATGCCATTCACTGGAAGATTTATGTCTTTAAAAAGTCCTTCTATAGTCATTTGACAATCAGTTTTCTCTCTGGTCTGCATTGTGCATGCTTAAGGTATGTTTAGAGTCTTTGGGCTCCTTATAAGGACCCAGTTGTGTTGGTTTATCTCTTTAAGGTCCTATTTTCCAAACGACCTCATACCTGGGAATAAACTAAAAAAATTGAATATTAAGTCTTTAAGATATTTTATAAGTTCCTTTTAAAGCATACTACCTTCTTAAACTCTTATAAATCCAGAGATGCCAGCAATTTACAGTAATAGATCATCACCCTCATTTTACAGATGAGGGCACAGAATCCCAGCTAGTAAGCCAAGATACGTATCTGCTTTTGGCAAAACAACTTTAAAGGATATAAGCAATAGCATGAATGTATCAAACTGATATGGCAGTGTAGCTCTAATTTTGCATTATTTTTTAGCACACAATAAATGTGAAGATAAAAATTATACACACACAGACATATGTATATATTTGAGTTTCATAAGATGCTTAACTAACTGGATTCCGAACATTCCTAATCTACATTCTTAAGAATAACACCAACAAATGAATATGAGGTATGACTACCACCTAAATATTGTCAAGAACTTACTTTGAGAATTGAATTCTGCAGACATTTATTAATGCCTGCCACATGCAAGGCACAGTGTCAGATGCTAAGGAGACATTGCATTTCCTTTAACAAACAATCCCAAAATCTCAGTAACTAAACACTTAGGTCACAGTCCAATGCAGTTAGCTAGTGTTGGCAGGATGACAGGGTGATCTAGGCTTCATGCAGTCTGGTGGCTCCATGTGACAGACTAGTTAGATTCTCACCAAACCCAACCAGTGTTGAAGATGGCAGAGTAAATTAGTTAAGGTAAGTCATACATAATGCTATGCTGAGGCAGGTTTGTACAGGTTCACTAGAGCCACTGATTAGCATCTCTTTCCAACTCCAAGTTCAGTAAATGTTGACTAAATAAATGATCACTTTGGTAGCTTGAAAATAGCCACGGTGGGTGTATTTACATCACAGAAATCAGCAAATACTACAAATAGGAGTTTTGTGTCTTGTTTTATTTTGTTTCATTTGAACATTCAGTTGCTAAACATTTACAAGCACACGAGTGGTTATACGATCTGCTGTTACAAACAATCCCCGTACGTCAGTGACTTGATGGAATAAATTTTTATTTTTCCTTCACATCACTATGTAATGCCAGCTAACAGTGGGGTCTCTGCACCAGACAATAAGTCAGGCATCAAACTCCTTTCACTGAGTCTGCACTATCTTCACATGGATTCATAGTCATCTGGCGTTATCTGCTGACAGAGAGAGGGTAGGTGGAGAGAATACAGAGAAGGCTCACCACCTCTTCACTGCCTCAAAGTGACACATCACTTCCACACACTCTAGTAACAAGAACTGACCACAAGGCCCTATCTGGATGCGGAGAGACAAATGTTTGACAATGAAGTGTAGAAAAGGAAGTAACACCTTAAAGGGATTGAAGGGGGCTGGGTGCAGTGGCTCACGCCTGTAATTCCACCACTTTGGGAGGCCGAGGCAAGTGGATCACCTGAGGTTGGGAGTTCGAGACCAACCTGACCAACATGGAGAAACCCAGTCTCCACCAAAAATACAAAATTACCTGGGAGTGGTGGCGTGCGCCTGTAGTCCCAGATACCTGGGAGGCTGAGGCAGGAGAATCACTTGAACCCAGGAGGCAGAGGTTGCGGTATGTGGAGATTGTGCCATTGCACTCTAGCCTGGGCAACAAGAGCAAGACTCTGTCTCAAAAAAAAAAAAAAAAGATTGAAGGGCTGAGAAAATGTTTTTTTCCTAGATTCAGAAAGACTGGATTCAGGAAGTACTTATGTCAAATAAATCCTGCTCATTGGATGTAAATGTGACCATTCTATTGATCAAAAAAAGTCACAAGATCAGCCCGTATTCAAAGAGGGGGAAAGAAATGCCACTTCTCCATAGGAGAAGCACATCAAAGAAGGGGTACATTGCAAAAGGGCATGGATGCAGAAAGGCATGACTAATGGGAAGACACTTTTAATAATCTACCACAACCTCCTATCAACAGCGGGATCCCACCAACCCGACCTGCTCTCTGTTCTTCCACATACACCTCTTGAAGCCATTTTGTGACTTTGGCTATCTGTCATGGTGGCCCTAGTGTCCACTATAAGGTAATTTGTGTGTGGCCTGCAGGACTTGAAGAAAACTCAGAATATGCTGACCCAATCTTAGGTCTCTGCTTTTACTGTTTTTTGTCCTAGCCATTTGTCTACTGGTAATTTCTTCTCTAACAGGCCACTGACTTCTTGAAAGCAAGGCCTGGGTCATTACAACAGGTATAAGCTGATAGCTCATTGTGGTATATTGTGGTATTCATTTGCATTTCACTGATGATTAGTAATGTTGAGCATTTTTTATATACCTGTTGGCCCCTTGTATATCTTCTTTACAGAGTGTCTATTCAGGTATTTTGCCCATTTTTAATAGTGTTATTTGTTTTCTTGCTTTTGAGTTGAGTTCCTTACATATTTTGGACATTAACCCCCATAGTGTGTATAGTTTGCCAGTGTCCTTTCCCATTCTGTAGGTTGTCTCTTCAGTCTGCTGATTGTTTTTTTTGTTATGAAGAAGGTTTTTAGTTTAATATAGTCCCATTTGTCCAATTTTGCTTTTGTTGCCTGTGCTTTTGAGGTCTTATCCAAAAAACCATTGTCTATATCCATGTCATGAAGCATTTCCCATTTTTTTTTGTTTGTCTGTTTTGGAGTTCCATAGTTTCAGGCTTTGCAATTAAGGGCTAAGCACAGCTTTTTACATATCAGGCTTCAATAAATGTTGAATAAATGATTCAAATGGACTGTTTCCAATTTTTACCAATCTTTTCTGTGTGACCTTTCCCAATATATAATTATTTCTGATTATTATTTAAGAAAAGAAAGCAAATGAAGCAATATTGATGTATCCCAGAGAATTTCTAAAAATTATTCTTTCTTTTTTTTTTTGAGACAGAATCTCACTCTGTTGCCCAGGCTTGAGTGCAGCGATGCAATCTCGGCTCACTGCAACCTCTGCCTCCTGGGTTCAAGCGATTCTCCTGCCTCAGCCTCCCAAGTAGCTGAGATTACAGGTGCATGCCACCACGCTCAGCTAATTTTTTTGTATTTTTAGTAGAGATGGGGTTTCACCATGTTAGCCTGGCTAATTTTTTGTATTTTTAGTAGAGACGGGGTTTCACCATGTTAGCCAGGATGGTCTTGATCTCCTGACCTCGTGATCTGCCTGCCTTGGCCTCCCAAAGTGCTGGGATTACAGGTGTATTCTTTATTTCAAGAATAAAGGTGTATCCTTTATTCTTTATTTCAATCCATACTGTTTCTCACAGGGAAATGCCATCCTAGTATCTATGTCTGTGGTTAGGCTTCTAAGAGCAGCTCAAGGAAGGCCAAATAGTGGGTACTGAGTGAAGGAACAGGAAAAATCAGAATAAACTCTTTCCACAACAGTTTTTTCAAAAAACACAAAGGAATGGAGCCCTGGTATTGTAAAGGGCTATGAGCCTGGTGTGGAAAAACATCATACAATAACAATTAAAATAAAAAAACCCAACCACACACACATCTCTTTCTCCCACCGCCAGCCAGAAGTGACTATAGAATATGTTGATGCCATTAGGAAAATTGTAGTAATTCCAGCTGTATTCCACTTGATTCCAAGTGCTGCCTCATGACCCTGTTAGCCAAAAAATATTTGTCAATACACTCATCACTAATTCTGATGCAGTCTTTGTCTTCTAGATATGTTTGTTGACCCTCTTCCACTCTGATAAGCACCTGCTCATTCCAAGGCAAGGCAGTTTCAGATGAGTCGCTGTACTTCACCCACCCAACTAAAGTGGATATTCATGCAGTTTTAATTTCTCTCATTTTCCAACCCCACTTGTGATTTGGAGAATTAGCAAAGCTTCTCTATCTGCTTGTCTGTAAAATTGGGCTAGACATTTACATAAAAGAGAAAATCTGTGAAATAAGCTGAGATTTTCTTTTCAGAGATTACTTAGCTTGAGTCAGATTTTAGGCCTTGCCCATTCCCACAGGCTAAGAGGAGCTTGTAGAGGAATATCTCCCTGTACCTTAGGGTTCTTCCTGGGACAGAAACAGCCCACCTTCTATTCTCTTTCCAGATAATTCTTGTCTCTCTTGTCTCACCTCACTGCCTACAATGGACTGAATGCTTTTGTTCTCACAAATACCCCCCAAGGAGATGGTATTAAAAGGTGGGATATTTGGGTGGTAATTAGGTCAAGATTGGGATTGATGCCCTTATAAGAGAGATCCCAAAGAGCTCACTTGCCTCTTCCCCATGTGAGGACGCAGTGAGAAGTTTCCATCTATGAGGAATGGGACCTCATCAGATACTGAATTTATCAGTGCCTTGGTCTTGCACTTCCCAGACTCCAGAACTGTGAGAAATCATTGTGTATTGTTTATAAGCCACCCAGTTTACGGCATTTAATTATAGCAACCTTAACAAACTAAGACACTGCCCATGTTTAACTTAGCTATGTGATTTTTTCTTTTTCTTTTTCATTAGCTCTTTGATAATTTGTAAATTGTAGTTATTTGCATTTGAATTGAACACCTTTAAAATCAATGAACGGATATTTATCTTTGTGAACTATTTATCATGAACCATTAATTCAAAGCAAAACAGAAAAGTATTATTTATAGAAACTCTGTTCTATTACCATATAATGGATGGATTTTTAATACCTTTATTCAGGTGTAATTGTTATAATACATGCCGTATAGATTGAGAATGTACAATTTGATAAGTATTCACATGTGTATATATACCTGTGAAACTGTCTTCACAATCAAGATGATATCAAGATGATGGACAGATCCGTCACCTCTAAAAGTTTCTTCCTGCCCTTTTATAATCTCTTTCTCCCAACCCCCATTGCACCTATCCCCAGGCTGGTAGATACCTCTAAACCTTTCCCTATGCTTATATAGTTTCCTCAGGTGCATGAGCTAATTAGTACTCTGTTGAATACTCATGGGGGACCTCTGGCAATCCTGAATTGTTTTCTCTTCTCTCTATGCTGCCAAGTCTCCTTTAGATTCTCAACTCTATTTCTGTAACTCAAGGAGTCTTCTGCACAGCCCCCCTGCCCCCGAGTTTCCCCTCCCTGCACTATGACCTGGACACTCTCTTCAGGCAGTAAACTGATGCAGTTGTAGGAGTCGACTACTTTGTTTCTTGTTTCTCAGGAATCGTCTTTGTTGCCTGAAGGTGAATGTCTTGAAAACCCTTTTTTTCATACATTTTGTCCAGTTTTTTAGTTGTTTAAGATGGGAGGAGAAATCTTCTCCCTGGTATCCCATCTTGGCTACAAGAGGAAGTTGCTCATAGTTCTTTTGTTTGCTATAAAAATTTTAAGGGGCAATAAAATTTCCAGTAATAAACTGTAGGAAAATGTTTTTATAAGTTCAGTAAGCAGATTTGGAAGGTTAATTTAACTTCTTAACTTCTTAAATACTGGGCCATGGGAATATTTAGAAAATCAATATTCATTAGGACTGTGTTTGAAGGAAAATGAATGAATTGAATAAAAAATTAGAAGTGAATAAATGAGGAGACATGATTTCTGATTTATTTTCCCTTTTCTCCATTTTCTTTTCTTTTCTTTTTTTTTTTTTTTTTTTGTGAGATGGAGTTCTGCTCTGTCACCCAGGTTGGAGTGCAATGGTGCAATCTTGGCTTACTACAATCTCTGCCTCCCAGGTTCAAACAATTCTCCTGCCTCAGCCTCTCGAGTAGCTGGGATTACAGGAGCGTGCCACCACGTCTAGCCAATTTTTGTATTTTTAGTAGAGACAGGGTTTTACCATGTTAGCCAGGATGGTCTCGATCTCCTGACCTCATGATCTGCCCACCTCGGCCTCCCAAAGTGCTGGGATTACAGGTGTGAGCCACCACGCCCGGCCCCCTTTTCTCCATTTTCTTACAGTGCCTTCTCTCCAATTTTGGCCCACTCTCCTACATTTAAACTTTATCACTCAACCCATCCATTCATCCATCTACTTGTTCATCTATCAAATGTTACTGAGTGCCAAGGATAAAATGAATCGTAAGATGGGGAATCTCCTACAATGTATTTACATATGGGGGGTGGGAGTTCTGTTATTGTAGAGGCCTGAATAAAATGCTGAAACATTGTGGAGGGAAGAGTCATTAACTTGGGGCAGGGCTGGGGAACAGATTAAGGAAGGCTTCTCTCAGGAGAAAACATTTGAAATGAGTATTGAAGAGTGAGTAGCATTTGGCTAGGTTGAGATGGGAAGGAAGAGGCATTTGAGAGAGAGGTAAAGAGCTAGGCCAAGGTCAGTGTGGTAAAGAAGGTCAGTCCTATTTCTGGAGTGGTAAAAAGCTGACTGTGGCTGGGGTCTAGGGGCTGGAAGGTGGCATGGCAGGAAATTAGGTTACAGAGGTGGCTGGAGCTAGCCTAAGGACTCTGAGTGCTAAGCCAGTGTCTCCCAAGAGCCTGAAGTTTCACAGCATGAAAATGACATAATCAGATGTGGGTTTTTGGGCTCTCTAGAGGAGGCAGGTGGCAAGAAGGCTCCATAGGATGCTGCTGAAGTCATCCAAGAAAGGATACTAGTCCCTGAACTCAGACAGGGAGGATGCAGACTAATCCAAGAGACATTTCTGCAAGAGAATTGGAAATGTACAGTGATCGGTTGCATATTGAGAATGAATGAGAGGAAGACTTAAGGATAAATGCCTCTAGGTTTTTCAATTTGAGAGAACTGGCAGTTGTCACGTAATCAACTGAGATGGAGACAGAAGACAGAATAGGTTTGAATTCGCTTTTAGTTCCGCTGAGTTTAGGGTTTTTATGGATCACTCATGTGGAGAGATAGAGCAGGAAACTGGACCTCAAGAGAGAGGTCCGAGAGTCAATGGCATAATATCATAGTTAGAGTGATCATTAATTGGTTTGATCATGGTACATAGAATGAGCAGAAAATAATATGACATTCTTGTTCTCTGAAAGACTTTAGTGAAGAATTTTGCACTTCAAATATCTATCAAGCAAAGATACTCATGCAGGCCAATTTCTGAGTATCCCAGTGCAGGAGATAAAAGTCTGCCATCATATTCTCTCAGTGAGCAAAGTGATTTAAGGTATTCTCATTAGCTGTCATGAATTCTAGAATTTTACGCAGTGTAATAATGTTCTTCAGTCAAAATGAAAAAATCAGACACAGGCATATATTGTCACAGACTTTCTAAGCAGTGACCACCGGAACAGAGAAGTAAGAAGAGTGTCTGAAAGAGAGTCTCAGGAGTCAGTGCTGAGCCCTTTTCAAAGAGTTGCTATTTTAAGGTCAACTCTGATTTAAATATTCCTGGTACTGAATAAGCAGGGGAACCTGGGAAAGCCTGAGTCACCCTCACACCCTTAGCTGGCTTCATAAACCAAGACACATTCTGACTTGGCCATTTTATGAGCCTGTGAAAGTGAGATCTATTTGAGGAAGCAGTGATTTGGTTTGACCTTTAAGCAGTGGAAAAGAAAACACTTGCTACTTCCGGAGGACTTCCTCAGAGGAAGCTCTGCCTCAGGCAGTAGAACCCTGCTGGCATTTCCCAATCTCCTGAAATGTCAGAAATACTGGCTACAACATTCGTGTTTGAGTATTATTGGTGGACATCTCTGTTCATGTCAATCTGTCCAAAGCTCTAATTAAGTTCTTTCCTTCTTTAACTTCATGGGCCAAGGTGAGCAGACAGTGTTAATATATTGTGAGGAAGCTCCCTTTCCCCAGGCTACAAGATGTAGGCAGAGAAAATAAAGAGCCCAGTTTCCCTGATTCCTAATTCAGGAAATCCCTCAGACATGGCATGATTCCATTCGGTGTCAGGCATTCAGCGGCATGGCCACTTTGTTTTCAGACGGAGATCAGATTTACGGGTTTTTGTGTCTTTCAGAGAAGTAGACAGCATCAAGAAACTTCTTGCTGTAGTGCTACCTGGGATGAACGATTCTTAAATACATCACAGATTACAAAACGGTCAGGATTTGCCATCACATGCTTTAAAAGTTTCTTCTTTATATTAACGGAAGTTGTTGATGGAAATAAACATATGCAATAGTAACTCTCTTCAGAGACCTCTAGGCTTTCAAACACAACCCTGAGAGTAGAGACTGTTGTCATCCATCTGGGAATATTTGGAAGGTACTTGATAAGGTAGAAGCTGATTTTCAAAGAGCTTAGCAATTCTTGGCAAGTGGAGCCTGTCCTGGAAGTCGGGGCTTTCTGTCTTCTGGGAAATGAGTGCCTGAAAACAATGGTGGATGGGCAACTACAGGCCATGTCTACAGATGTCCAGTGCAAGGGTCCTGCAATGAATCCTTTGACTGAAATGCACAGAATGCTCAATGGAGTTTTACTTTACTTTACTTTTGCTTTGAGTCTTTTGTATCTAAAATTCACTGTGTGGAACAGCGAATCACCTTAAGGATGCAGTATGATGGGTTAGGGAGAAGACGCTCACACTCAAAAGACCACCACCCTTGTTCCAAACTTCTACTGATCCCTGAACTTCCGCTATCAGTCATTCTGTACTTTCCCTGTTTTGGGGATTTATGGAAGAAAAACAGGTGTTACCATGAGGCTGTGAATTCATTGATCAAATTGACTCCCTCGTTAATTTCTGGGTCATTGGTTGGGAAAAGAGAACGTGAAGAGCCCAATAAAACTACCTAATCTACAGTTTTGCTTACTTATTATATAGCCTGATGAAACATTACCTTAGAAGTGAGAATGCCTTATAATACACTACTTTTCTGGTGGCCATTTTGTCGGATATTTACTATGTGCCAGGTTTTGTCCTAAACATTTCATAAGCACTATTCTTAGAAAAGAACCTGAGGGATGGGTAGTGTGCCTATTTTACAGATAAGGAAACTAAGAGTCCTTGGAGGTTAAGTGACTTAACCAAGGTCACTGCAACCCAAACCTAGGTTTTTGTACCTCCGCTGTCCTGTTCTGCTTAGACTTTCATTACATCCTTAACCAGCTGTCTTAGTCAACTTGAGCTGCTATAACAGAATACCACAGACTTGGTGACTTAAACAACAACCTTCTATGTTCTCACACTTCTCGAGGCTGAAAGTCTGATATCAAGGTGCCAGTGTGACTGAGTTCTGGTTAGGGCTCTCTTCCTGGGTTGCAGAAGGCTGCCTTCTTATTATATCTTCAGATGGTTAAGAGAGGGATCATCAATCTCAAATTTCTTCTTATAAGGGCACTAATCCCATTTAGAAGGGCTCCATCCCCAATACCTAATCACCTCCCAAAGACCACTCTTCCAAATACCATTCCACTGTGGATTGGGGCATCAACGTATGATTTCAGTGTTGCCACACTAAGTTCATAGCACCAGTCATAATAACGTTTTTCTTTATACTTAAAAATGTGGCTCCTCCTTAAATAGCTTTTAGATGTGTTTCCACTAGTGTTTATGGGTTTGCATGCATCCATCCTATTGACTCAGTCTCCACTGGGGTCAGCTTTTGCCCATATTCACTTGTACATATATACCTCTTGCTTCATCCAAACTAAAATACTTCATGTTCCCATACATACCCTATGCTTTTTATTGTGTTTTCTTTTTGCAAAAGCAGAAACATGGGGGTGGAGGGTAGAAAGAGCTGCATAGTGCTCATCTTTTGCGTGGCATTGAGTCAGGGAGAAGCTGAAGACATTGTTTTAAGGAGGACTGTATCAGACATGCGAAGCATGACACGGCATCATGCCCATGTGTATGACTACGGAGTGCAAAAGGCCATTCTCCCCAATTTTCTGTAGAATCAATAAGGCTTCAATCCCAGGGATCAGAAGGGATCATGACACCATTATGGTCTCCATTGTAGCAGCTTTGTGGACACTGGAGAAAAGCACCTAGGAAGATACACTACACTCAGAGTGAGTGGTGGTCCGCAGAGTGGGCATGACTGGGGTGCTGTCCCTCTCAAACATTAGATAAAGACCAGAATGGAAGGAAAAGAGAGGACAGTATGGGATCACAGATTAAATTCTCTGTAAGATCCTGGAAGTAACTAGAATGATTTGGGAGGGGGACACGTCTGGTGCTGAGGCCCGAAATTAACTAGAGTTGTCGAAGAAATCTGAGTTATTCCCTTTCTGTGACCTCACCCTCATTCATACAACCAGCTGGTGGGGATTGGGCAAGATTGAGTTCATTTACTTGGGAAACGTGTCTCATATGCCTAATATGTGCCAGACATTGCAAAGCTCTGAAGATCCAAAGATAAGACCCAGTTCCTGCCCTCTAAGGACTTGCATCACGGTAACAAGTTTACTTCTTATGTCCACAGAGGTTTTGTACTGTATGTCTCTTAGACTTTTCTCCCAGGGTTGCCACGAGTGGCCACACAGATTGTTTTCTACAGAGATTTTGATGTGAATGACAATCCCTAGAGTTGTATACTGCATAACCTGCACAACTGCACATAGTAGCCTGCTTGCCCAAATAATTTCCCCCTAAAATACCTTTCATTGCAACTCTGCCTTCCAAATTTTTCCAGATGCACCTCTGGTCTGAACTCCTCCTTCCCTCCTGGCCTGACCACAACCCCCAAGGCATTCCTTTTTCCTCAGACCTCTTTTGATATTTTCTGTCTGTAGTGCTAACTTGAAAATTAAACAGGGCCTCCATGGACTCTTTCTTGTTTAGAGTTTATTTTACTATTAGTTTAACCGTGTGTTTGTTTAGCTTTTTGCCCGCCTGAATCTTATCTCCCTGCATGGTTTTTGGTAGTAAGGGTAGGAACTGTGTCCTATCCATCTTTGTGTCTCCCCACAGGGCTTTGCACATAATTGAAATTCAACAGGACAAAAGAAGAAAGTGCTTTTTAAAATGAGAGACCTTTTAAAGAGCAAAAGATGCCAGTTGAAATGGAGTGTTTGTGACAAAAATCTTCAGTCAATACGTTTTTCAAATTCTTTCAGTGTTGACTCTCAAATATTTATGCTAATGACAACCAGGAAAAGCGCAGATATTGGAAATGTACCAAACCCAGACTAATTCTGGCCAACTAATTCTTTTCACCAAACCTTCTGTAAGAGTATCTTACAAGAAAAGGTTCAGGAACCACTAACCCTTCACAACTCTCCCTCAAGGGAGTCAAGCTCAATTCATTCCACAGGTTCAAACCATTCGTGGGAGGTCCAAAGTGTGGTGATCTGAGGGTACAAGAGAGAGGGAGGAAGATAAAGAGAGAAAGGGAAAAGGCAAAGGATCTGAAAGTGAAAGAAAACATATAATCAATTGTTTACGTAGAGCTTGGGTTTAGAACCTTAATATCAGCAAAGGTTATTTCCAATTAATTACTTAAGTGATTTTATTCTTATAAAGAACAGCTACTTTTTCCACAAAAGGAAGGAAAGAAGGAAGAAAATAAAGAAAGAAAGGAAAAGAGAGAGAGAGAAGGGAGAGAGGAGGAGGAGGGAGAGGGGAGAGAGACACAGAGAGCGCAATCAAAAGGGTAGGGAAAAGGGAGCTCTCCAAAGAGACCATTATTTGCCTTTTTGGTATTTTATTAAAGTTCAATATGCTTTAATTGACACAGGAGTCTGGAACGCTCTGAAACTGTGACTAAGGGGACAGCCTCCCTGGGTAATTTAAGCTTCCTTTTTCATTCATAACCTCAATCACAAGGTTGAACTGGCACCCTGTTCTTTTTGAATTTCATGAGTAAAAAATGCACTGAAAACCATTACTCTAGCCAGAATGAGTGATGCTTCCTCCAGATTTACTTACTGACAAATAGTACATCCTAAACCAGGTAGCTGACTAAGTTCTTAGTCACAGAAACAGAAGTTTTGCATCTGATCAGTCTTTTCCTCTCCCAGTTGGCCAGGCTGCCCCATCTGCTCTGAGATACTGGAGCCCCTTGAGTAAATTAGAAACCCAACTTCAGGGGAGTGAGCTACACGGACAAAAACCCCAGCATCCTGTACACTCACTGTAGCACCACACAGGGACATTTAGGAAAGAAAATGCAAATAGCTTGACATAGACCAAGAATTAGCAGCCTCTGTGGTCTGATACTAGGGAGTCTGGGAAGGCCCTAACGTCACCCCCACCATCACCACCACAGGGCTGTGGCCTTCTGGGGTAACGCTCTAATCCTTCTTCAAAGCTCAAGTGATTAACGCCTCTACAAGGTTATGACTCACATCTTCATGTGAATGCATAAACTGAAAGGCCTGGTCAGGGGGAGAGAGAGAGAGAGGGTTAGGGTTAGAGATGTGGGTTAGGGGGTACATGTCAAACCCCAAATCAGAAGCTTTGAAGAGCAGGGTGCCTTTGGGAAAGTGATTTCATTTCTCTGAGCATCATCTTCACACGAAAATTGGTCTAACTAGATAATTTTTACATCTTTCTCTCTTCCTTTCTTCCACTCTCTTTTCCTTTCTTCTTGTCTAGAACTATTTATTGAGCCCCTACTATGTGCTAGACTTTGTTCTAGGCGTTGTGAATATCACTGTAAACAAAATAGACTAAGTCTGCATCCCATGTAGCTTACATTCTACTAACGGAAACATAATAAGCAAAGAAATAGATAATGCAGATAATTTTCACTTTACATTGTTTCGATATGCATGAAATTTGATTACCATCCTTTAGATAACACCAGATTCCCAACAAAACAGTTCAAATTTTAGTCAGCACAGTATATTAATTGTGACTAACTGCTGCAAATTTCACTTCTAGCTTTCCAGGCCACAAATTGCTATGTAAGTGACAAGTGTTCATCATAATCAGTGACCGATCGCATTACTTCTTTCGAAATCATTCAGTGATTGGTCACTGTGCATCTGTTACTCAGTTCATACAAGGAAAGCAAAGCCTGTAGCTGTGTTGCCTTTTTGTTCCCCAGTGGTAGAGCGATACTGAGGCAAAATATTTTCACTTTTAAAGCACTACTACTGTTGGATCTGTTGGATAACACTCCAGGTCAACCTGATTCTCTTAATAACATTTATTTTTTTTTTTTGAGAGACAGAGTCTCGTTCTGTTGGCCAGGCTGGAGTTGCAGTGGTGTGATCTTGGCTCACCTCTTCTCCCAGGTTCATGCGATTCTCCTGCCTCAGCCTCCTGAGTAGCTGGGACTACAGGGACACACCACCATGCCTGGCTAATTTTTGTATTTTTAGTAGAGATGGGGTTTCACTATGTTGGCCAGGCTGATCTCAAACTCCTGACCTCCTGCTCTACCTGCCTCGGCCTCCCAAAGTGCTGGGAGAGTACAGGTGTGAGCCACCACACTGAGCCTAACCTGATTCTCTTAAATGGAAATGCGAAAATTCGCTTTTTACACCCAAACACAACTTCATTAATCCATCCAATGGACCACGGAGTAATTTCAAATTTGAAAGCCTATTAGGTGTACTTTCAACAGACTAGCAATGCTGTAACTAGAGATCATGCCATTTCTTTAGCTGAGTTTTGAAAGAAATGTGACATAAGGCACGTACTTGAACACATTCTAGCATCATGGCAGGAAGTAACAGCAATTAGTATGCCCGCAGTATGGGAGGAATCTTTCCTATGCCATGCAAGTAATTTTATGGACTTCTAGTAAAAGGTAAATGGAGTTGTAGAAGAAGTAGTTGATGATGGCAATGTGGACACACTGCTGCTGTTTTGAGGCTCTTGATATGCAGCTGGAGAAATTTAGTGTGGGCACACTTATGAACACAAATGAAAAAGTGATTGTGATGAAAAAGATGAAGATGAATATGTCCCAGAGGAAGGAACACTGGTGAAAATCTTCTCATTAAAAGAGCTCTCAGAGATATTTCATGACATCAAAAATGCAAAGGACAAATATTGGAAGCTGATCCGATAAACTTTGAAAGGAGGATGGCTATTCACCAAGGAGTATTAAAAAATGTTCTCTCTGCATTGTAAGTTTCATGAAGAGAAGAAAGAGGCAAGCACTGCTCAGACTGCCCTTTTTGTAGTTCATACAAATTTATGGGGTACATGGAAAATTTTGTTATGTGTATATAATGTGTAATGATCAAGTCAGGGTATCCATCTCCTGGGTATGATACATTTTTGCTTATCTATAGTCACCATACTCTGCTAGCAAACACTGAATTTATTCCTTCTATCAAACTGTATATTTGTACTCATTAACCAATTTTTCTTCATTCCCCTCTCCCCAACCAGTTCCAGTCTCTGTTCTCTAACTTTCCACTCTCTACCTCCATGTGATCAGGTTTTTTAGCTCCCACATATAAGTGAGAAGATGTGATATTTGTCTTTTTGTGCCTTGCTTATTTCACTTAATATAATGACCTCCAGTTCCATCCATGTTGCCGCAAATGACAGAATTTCATTTCTTTTTTATGGCCACATAGTATTCCATTGTGTATATATAGCACATTTCCTTCATCCAATTTACCACCAAAGGACATTTAGTTTGATTTCATATTTTTGCTATTGTAAATACTGCTCCAATACACATGTGAGTGCAGGTATTTCTTTGATATATTGATTTCTTTTCCTTTGGGTAGTTATTCCAAGGGTAAGATTGCTAGATAGAACAGTAGTTTTTATTTTTAGCATTTTGAGAAATCTCCATACTGTTAAACTACCCTTGATAAGTTTTTAAATTGTGGCAAAACATACATAACATATAATTTACCATTTTAACCATTTGTACGTGTATAATTCAGTGGCATTCACAATGTAAAAGTGTATTCACACTGTTGTGCGGCCATCACTACCATCTGCCTCCACACTTTTTCATCATCCCAAACAGAAACTCTGTTCACATTAAACCCTAATTCCCTCTTGGCCACTCCTCTCAGCCTCTGGTAGTGTCTATTTTACTTTCTGTCTCTATGAATCTGACTGTGCTCATATGAATATAATCATACGTTTGTCCTTTTGTATCTGGCTTATTTCACTTAGCATAATATCTTTAAGCTTCATCCATGTATCAGAGTATCATTTCTTTTTAAGGCTAAACAATATTCCATTGTATGTATATCCCACATTTTGTTTATCTATTTGGGTTGTTACCACCACCTTTTGTTTATTGTAAAGAATGTCGCTATGAAGACCCAGTGCGGTGGCTCACACCTGCAATCCCAGCACTTTGGGAGGCTGAGACAGGCGGATCACTTGAGGTCAGGAGTTTGAGACCAGCCTGGCCAACATGGTGAAAGCCCGTCTCTACCAAAATATATATAAAAAATATTAGCTGGGTGTGATGGCGTGTGCCTGTAATCCCAGCTACTCAGAAGGCTGAGGCAGGAGAATGGCTTGAACCCGGGATGCAGAGGTTACAGTGAGCCAAGATCATGCCACTGCACTCCAGCCTGGGCAACAGAGTGAGACTCCATCTCAAAACAAAAACAAATAATGCTGCTATGAATACTGATGTGCAAACATCTGTTCAAGTCCCTGTTTTTAACTTCTTTTGAGTAGATACCTAGAAGTGGAATTGTTGGATCATATGATAATTCTGCTTACATTTCTGGGAAACTGCAACACTGTTTTCCACAGTGGCTCCACCATTTTACATCCCACCGGCAATGTGCAAGAGTTCCGGTTTCTCCATACAGTCGCAAACATTTGCTATTGTTTTTTTTTTTTTTTCTGTAGTAGCCATCCTAATGGATTTAAAGTGGTATCTCATCGTGGTTTTGATTTGCATTTCCATAATGATTAGTGATGTTCAGTATCTTTTCACATGCTTATTGGCCATTTGTATATCTTCTTTCGAGAAATATCCATTTAATTGATTTTTTTCTACAAGAAATGAAAACAGTTTAATTTTTAATATCTCTAGTGTTTTAAATTACAGTTTAGTAAATAAATATTCATTTTATGTTTTTTTCATTTTCCTATACATTTATAGCCAATAGTAAAAGAGTTTTTGATGTTTTGACAAAAAGTGTTTTATGGTCATTCATGGAGCAATTATTATTTTCCTTATCGATTATTAAGGATGCTTTACATCATGTCAGCTTGCATGGCCATTTTTATGATTTCCTACTACCATACAAAGTAAGACCTTCCTGTAGAGTGTTGGATTAATGCTGAAGGATATGAAAATAAAGCAAGGCAAAGGGGTAGAGAGTGATGGACTCAAATAGGAGAATGGGCTATTTATAAAGGTGAGATTTGAATAGAGGCCTAAGTGGGGTAAAGAAGCCAGCCATATCCCCGTCTATGGGAAAGAATTTCCAGGTTTGGAGAATATCAAGAGCAAAGGCCTTCATATGGGAGCCTGCTTGGTCTGGGAAATGGCAAGAATGCCAGTGTGCCTAGAGGACAATGAAGGAGGGAGAGAATGGTAGCAGATGATGAATATGGAAACGTAGGCAGGGACTGGATCATGTAGAGCCTTGTTGGTTATGATATGGACTTTGGATTTTATTCTAACTTGATGGGAAGCCATTGAAGAGCTGAGAATGATGGTGTGTTAGTGGACAGGGCATCTGATTGGTTAGCGACGAATTCCTCCAAGGAGATAATAGGGGAGAGCGTGAACAGTAAAGATTAATTTCATCTACTTCATAATATGTCTAACGGCCAGTCTTGGCTTCAATATCAGCACATGATAAAAGACTTGTGGAGACTAGAACCTATTCATACTTTTTTTTTTTAAGACACACGATCTCGGCTCACTGCAACCTCCACCTCTTGGGTTCAAGCGATTCTCCTGCCTCAGCCTCCTGAGTAGCTGAGATTACAGGGTCACCACGCCAGGCTAATTTTTTGTATTTTTAGTAGAGACGGGGATTCATTATGTTGGTCAGGCTAGTCTTGAACTCCTGACCTGTGATCCACCCACCTCAGCGTCCCAGAGTGTTGGGATTACAGGCGTGAGCCACCAGTCATAGTTTTATTAAGCATTCCTGTGTATGAACGAGGCCTCTCAATTTTTTCAATTTCACTAAGAGCTCCTAGAATTTTCCTAAGAAGCGTTTCAGCTGAAACAGTTCTCACCCAGGACATGTAGGACTGAGAGTTCCTAGTTAGCAGAACCATCAGCAGGCATGAATGTTCCAGAATTACCAGAGAAGCAATGGCTGGATTTCCCCACACACCAAGCTGGGTTTACCAACCCATGAGCCTACAGGTTGGGTAGGGAATACAAATCAGTGAGGCTGGCCCAGGGAGAATGATGATCAGCTGTTACTACAAGGGAATGTGGCCCTGGGGGCCAGATCTTCAAGAGAAGTGGCAAATCCAGATTGCAGTCCTGGTTTTTGAGTAGTGGCAGGTACTTTAAAATGTTTTTAACACATCATGCAGGTCATATATATATGTAGCATATATGTATGTAACATATATATATCTATGTATACGTATGCACATTATATATACACATGTGTGTGTGCGTGCGTGTGTGCGTGTGTGTGTGTGTGTGTGTGTGTCTGGTGTCTGGCCTGGATAAGCCTGTGGCCCTTATGTTGTCATTTCTGGTCTTAAAGGGCCTTGTCCTCCAAAACACCCCTCCTCCATTCCCTAAAAATATTTGTGCAGAGAGAATCAGCACCGATCTCTTTCTCTCACCCATGTGTCTTCCAGAAGGGAATCACACTTCATTGAAAATCTGAGTGTCTTGGAACCTCTTAGTGACCTTTTAGTTCCAGGTTTAATGTACCTTGACCACTTAAAAAGCCTTTTTTAAAAGGCTCTTAGATTTGGTGAAAACTTCTGGATTGAGAAAATGTTATTTAACATGTGAGTATCCATAATTTTCTCAACATGCTACAAACTCTTAAAGGATATGGGATCTTCATTAAGCAACTAGATACATAAAGGAACGTCACCAATATCTGATTTACGAGGCAGGAATTCACTGAAAAATATCGTGCTTGCTGCATTCCAATTGTAGAGAATGAAGAAGAGAAAAGCAAATATGAGAATATTTTGATTAAAGGTTAAGTAGATTTCCTTTGTGTTTAGCTTCCTAAAAAAGTTAAAATACTTGTAATGCTTATAAATTGTGTACATGCAGACTTTTTTGCACTTCTAAAAACGCACCATATTTGCACCAATATTTGAGTTTCTCTTTCCTGCTTCTCATTTGCTTCATAGAAAAGAGAAGTTTAAATGGGATTTGTAATTTGAGGTTATAACAGAAGGGAAAATTATGTTGATCTTTTAAGGTCAGTCTTTTTAAAAAGATTTTTTTGATGTATGAAGGCAATTTAGTCAATTATTTAACTTGAAAATCAAAAAGGCTTTATGTCTTAAAAAAAAATCCCTGTGATTGTTACTGTTTTAAACTCAAAAAAGCTGAAGAAGAACTTTCTTACAGGACATTAAACTGTAGCATTTGCTACCCAGTGTTAGGTTGAAAAGAAACCCACAGTGTGTAATTCACACAGAATCTTCATTTGATGTAGATAATTACTTTCAAATTATTTAATTATCTCATCTAAGAATATCAACATCTCATTGGTTTCTTTCTTCCTCTCTCTCTCTCTCTTTCTTTTTTCCCTTTCTTTTGATAGGATCTCATTTTGTCATACTGGGTGAAGTGAGGCACAATCTAAGAATATCAATATCTCATCTGTTTCCCACCCTTCCTTCCTTCCTTCTTCTCTCTCATTCCTTCCTTCCTTCCTTCCTTCCTTCCTTCCTTCCTTCCTTCCTTCCTTCCTTGTCTCTCTCTTTCTTTCTTCCCTTTCTTTCTTTTGACGGCATCTCATTCTTTCATCCTGGTTGGAGTGCAGTGGCATGATCATGGCAGGCTTAACCTCCTGGCAGCAACAGATCCTTCCACCTCAGCATCCTGAGTAGCTGGGACTACAGGAACGTGCCACCATGCTCGGATAATTTTTGCACGTTTTTGTAAAGACAGACTTTCGCTATGTTGCCCAGGCTTGTTTTGAACTCTTGGGTGCAAGCAATTCACCCGACTAGGCCCCCCAAAGTGCTGGGATTACAGGCATGAACCATTGTGCCTGGCTGACTTAGTTGGTTTCTATAGCAACTGTAGCTTCAGAGCTTCAGTAAATGTTGGCATAGCTCAAGCAGATGGGAAATGGAACTCATGTGTCCAGCCTCAGAAGTTGAGAAGCCCAGCTCAGCTCTTCTCACAGAGATAGACCAAGAAATCTATTCTTCAGTTCTCCAAGGTGGTGCCAGGAGAAGACAGCCTTTCTTTTTCTTTTTCTTTTCTTTTTTGAGATGGAGTCTTGCTCTGTTGCCTGGGCTGGAGTACAGTGGCATGATCTCGGCTCACCGCAATCTCCGCCTCCCGGGTTCAAGTGATTCTCCTGCCTCAGCCTCCTGAGTATCTGGGATTACAGGCGAGTGCCACCATGCCCCGCTAATTTTTGTAGTTTTAGTAGAGATGACGTTTCACCATGTTGGTCAAGCTGGTCTCGAACTCCTGACCTCAGGTGATCTGCCCACCTTGGCCTCCCAAAGTGCTGGGATTACAGGTATGAGCCACCACACCTGGCCGAGAAGACAGCCTTTCTGTGTTCATTTACAGACATGGTGGAACTTACAGGGATTCAAAGAGGACCTGATTTAACTTAGCAAAGGACTTACCCCTACCATGTCCTGTTTCTGAGATGTTTACTCTCATAACATGTGGAGTTAAGTGTTCCCTTTAAGATGCCCCCGAAACCAATCTAGGAGGCTACAGCTCCATTTTAAAGCCCTCACAGCTCTCATTGTGTTTAGTTAATGAATAAGCATTGTGAGATCTGTCAATATATACTGCACATGGCTCTGGCATCCAAAGAGAATTCTGTATTTTCACAGAATTCCATTCAAGAGACACAGAGAAAAGTCACTTTCTTGTGTCACGTCCTTCATAGAACAGATACGGGGCTGATACATGGCACATTTCTCTAAAACATAACTCAAATACTTTTGCATGTGGATGGATTTTTCTTTTTGATTCAGCTGTTTTCCCTCTGCAGAACAGTGTCTTACGAGGTAGGAAGTGACAAAAACCTGACGTTGCAGAAAAAATCAGGATAACAGGGGTGAAAGCGTGGGGGAGAATGACTCTTTACAATGCCTGAATGAATCAATGCAGAAATCAGTGCACAAATTTAAGTAACCAAGTTGAGAGGCACAAATTTCAAACTTTCCTGAGTTCTCGTTTTGAGACTTTATGATAAAACGTTAATACTGGCATGCATTGTCAAAGCTCAGGCCAACTGTGTGAGTTTCCTATTGCTGCTGTAACAAATTATCATAAACCTAGTGGCCCAAAACAATACTAATTTATTATCCTACAGTTTCGGAAGCTAGAAATCCAAAATCAGTCTAAGTAGGCTGAAGTCAACGTGTCAGCAGGGATCGTTTCTTTGGAGGCCGTCAGGGAAGAATCCATTTTCTTGCCTTGCCCAGCTTTAGAGGCTGCCTACTTTCCTTGGCTTGTGGCACCATTCTCTATCTTCAAAGCCATTAACAGTGGGTTAAGTCCATCTCACATCATATCACCCTGACACTAACTCTCCTGCTTCCCTCTTGTAAGGACCCTTGTGATTACGTTGGACCCACTTTGATAATCCATGCTAATCTCCCCATCTCAAGATCCCTAAGTTAATCACATCTTTGAGGCCCCTTTTGCCATATAAGGTAACACTTCATAAATAGGTTCCAGTGATTAGGACATGGACATCTTTGGGAGCTATTACTCTGCTTACTATAGCAGTCATATTGCAAATTTCATTGGGGGCTAAGGATGGCAGTTCAGCTAGTTAACCTGAGGAGTTCCTTTAAAGTATCAAGTTTACAGCATCTCCTGGGGGCTTCTGAGTTACCTCTGACTACTGTTACATTATTCCAAATAGGAACAACTTTGTTTCATAGGTGTGAAAAGGGAGGCTGAAAAAGATACGTGATTGTTTTCAACAACCCTTCAGTATGATTAAGGCAGGAGTAAGTCCAGCTCAAGGGCTCCTGATTGTCTTTCCAGCATATTTCTTGCCTTTCTTCAGTGCTTCTAGGGAATGTCTTCTAAAGAGATGTCAGAGTTGGCAGGGCACGGTGGCTCACGCCTGTAATCCCAGCACTTTGGGAGGCCGAGGGGGGCGGATCATGAGGTCAAGAGATTGAGACCATCCTGGCCAACATGGTGAAACCCCATCTCTACTAAAAATACAAAAATTAGCTGGGCGTGGTGGCCCACGCCTGTAGTCCCAGCTACTCGGGAGGCTGAGGCAGGAGAATTGCTTGAACTAGGGAGGTGGAGATTGCAGTGAGCTGAGATCGCGCCATTGCACTCCAGCCTGTGTGACAGTGTGAGACTCTGTCTCAAAAAAAGAAAAAAAAAAGAGATGTCAGAGTCAGTTTGGCACCACACTAGATGGTGTTGGGTGGTACTGGGGTTGAGTGTGAGTGAGCGAAGGAAAATTGACATTTTACCCATAGGAAGTAGACGGAGCAGCCACACAGTGGCAGTACTCCCAGCCACCATTCTCTACTCTCATACAGACTTTCAAAGAGTGATATGGTTTGGATCTGTGTTCTCACCACATCTCATGTCAAGTTGTAATTCCTAGTGTTGGAGATGGGGCCTGGTGGGAGGTCATTTGATCATGGGGGTGGATTTCTCATGAACGGTTTAGCACCATCCCTTTGGTGCTGTTCTTGTGATAGTGAGTGAGTTCTCATGCGATCTGGTTGTTTAAAAGTGTGTAGCACCTCCCCTGACTCCTCTTGCATCTGCCCTGGCAATGTGAAGTGCCTGCTTCCCCTTCACCTTCCACCGTGATTGTTAGTTTCCTGAGGCCTCCCCAACAGCTGAGCAGATGCCAGTGTCATGCTTCCTGTACAGCCTACAGAGCCATGAGCCAATCAAACCTCTTTTCTTTACAAATTACTCAGTCTCAGGTGTTTCTTTAGAGCAACGTGAGAACAGACTAATACAAAGAGGATCCCTTTCATAGTGCCTTCTAGACCTTATGATGGCTGATGATCCTGAGCATGCTTCATTCATGTGTGCCCCAAACGGTTTTTAAGACCACTAATATTTTTGATGTAGCAATAAATTGTTTGAGAATGAAAATCGATTTTAGGGTCTGACCCCTATTAGGGGTCTCGCCTCAGCTCTAGCACTTACCATTGATTGTGTGGCCACTGGAAATAGCAACAATCTCATGAGGTGGATGTGAGGGGAAAAAAAGCAAATCGCTACAATGTAGTTAGCGCTGTCCGTGGATGCCGCAAATGCTAGCCGCTCATATTATTACATCAGCGGGCCCTGAATGAGCTAGACCCTGCCTACCTCTTCAGCCTTATCTTCTACCACCCTCTGTCCTTATCCGCTATGATCCAGTCATACTGGCTTTCTTTTTGACCCTTAAGCAGGCCATTAAGGCCTTTGCATTTGCTGTTCTTTCAACTCAGAACTCTTTCCTCCAAAATCTACAAGGCTAACCTGTATGTCATTATTCAGGCCCTAGCTCCTACAAAATTTTCCTGCGACCACACCAACTAGATTACCTCCTTCCATACACCCCACTCACAAACTGTACTATCTTTCTCTTTTATTTCCTTAGTGGTTGGTCATTATTATGCTCTGAAAATTACCTCTCTCCTTCTTTCCTCCCTCCCTTCCCCTCTTTCTCTCTTTAAACTTTAAGCTCCTTTAGTCCAACAGTTATCATGTTCATTGCTGTATCTCCAGCATCTGGAAGAGTGCCTGAAAAATAATAAGAGCTCCATGTTTGCTGGCCAGTTGAGCGACTGATATAGACTACCATCAGAATACAGATCTTAGTTTAATGTATCATTTGAAATCTTTGTTTTCTATAAGCATTGGCCTCTTGGGACCTATTTATTATCCACACCCCTCATTAATTATACCAGCCATTCTCTGGTGTCTCTTCACCCCTCCCCAGCTCTTCCTCCTCTTCATCCCATTCCTTCAGAGCCATTGAGTGGGTTTCTCCCTCCTTCTGAGTACTTAAAACAAATTTTTAATAGAGTGCTCTGAAAGTCCAAAAAGCCCAGAAGATTCAAACGATGAATAATTAGTGGTGAAACTTCAAGAGACTCACTACTGTGAGTCTCTAATATGAGTCTCTCTGCCTCCCTAATCAAAACTACAATTGCACAGTTGCTAGTGGGCTCAGGAAACCCAATTCTGTTCTATCCCCAGTGTTCGGTACAGTGGTTTAAGCATACATACACCACACACACATAAATGCATGGGGAATGAATGGGACTTCTCTTACCTACTCATAAAGTCATAGGAAAGAAACACAAATTAACAGTGATTAAGGATGAGCATAAGAATTCTGCCATTAGGTCCTAGGAGACCTCTACACCTCTCAGAGATTCAAGCCAGGGGCCATCTGATCTGCCAGTGGAGAGGGGTCCAGATGGAGTAGGGAAGGTGAATACCCTGTTCCTAGGCCCTATTTCCTAGCACTTGGGCTTGGCAGAGCCGTTGGGGTTCCCAGTTCACAGTCAAGAGCTGTTAACAGGAATAGGAAATAGATCTTGGTGTCTCCTTTGAAAAGAGAAAATATTCCATGGAGGTAAACAAAATATCGGGTCATAGAATTTCAAATTGGAAGGGTCTTTGGGAATCATCTGATCCACTTTTCCATTTTCAATTAAATTACTAGCCCAGCCCCCATGGCACTGTGTCACTCCCGGGTGGGCCGTTGCCCCCTGCTGCTTTTCCTGCTCTCCGTGGGTCTTGCTGATTGCCTAGTCAGTCCCCGTGCTGGATACCACAGCTGAAGGTGCAGAATTTACTCCATGGCAGCCACATACTGCAGCTGCCTCTAATTGACCGTCTTGGCCCATCTCCCTAAAACCATTTTCAACTTGACATTTACCATTTGTTTTCATGTATCATCTTTCCTCTTTCGTTTTATAGAAGATAATCTATTGAAACCAAATTTGGTTATGTATTTAGATTGTGATTCTTCTGCCTACTTGAAAATTACATAAGTCTTTAAATGATATAACTTCTGTCACTTTATTGAACACCTTCTCCTCTCCTCTGTTCCCCAGCATGGCTTTTTCCCCAAGCATCTCTTCAGAGACACAGGGAATGCAATCTCCTTGGGAAATGCATCAGTGGTGCTCAACACTGATTACTAGTTACTCACAAAATCCAGGCTCTTTCAGATCACCTTAATTAATAAAACACGTTAGCTTTGTAAAGTTATGACGTATTTCTTTATTTAGAAAATTGAACATTTAAAAAAATCTTTGGAGCATAAATGGTTAAAAAAATCAGCTCCCTCTTGTTTCTACAATTCTTAAACAGCGTTTATTTATTTTCCAGGGGTGTGGAGGGAGGGAGTGTTCTCCCCAGTGTTAATTTTCAGAATTTTCAGTGCGTTGTTCTTTGACTTGTGTGTGTGTGTGCACGCACACACACACACATGCGTATATGTTTCTCCCTTTGAAAAAACAAAAGATGGATTTCCTTG
The DNA here is from genome assembly GCA_963573385.1 of Cacajao melanocephalus. Taxonomy (NCBI): domain Eukaryota; kingdom Metazoa; phylum Chordata; class Mammalia; order Primates; family Pitheciidae; genus Cacajao; species Cacajao melanocephalus. Next base: position 45,423 of record CAUYLG010042956.1, read on the forward strand.
CTCACCATGGAAAAAATGTAACATATGACCCAATCCCTTCCTGAGAGCACAGAGGACCAAGAGCAGACGGCTTAGATCAGGGTGGTGAGGAAGTTTTGTCATTTCCAGAAGGAAGCATGAGTCAGAGTGTGCAACATTTTGGGAGGCCTGAATCAGAGCTGTCGAGGAAGTCAACTCTTGGACAATTTTACTTAAGATCAGAATGTTATTTAATTGAATGCCTTCCTTCAAAATCATGCCTTTCTCCAAGATGGCTGCAGATGGTGACGTTCCAATTATTTCCCTTCAGGAACAGGGAGTAATTTAACAGTTGAAGAAGTTCTTGAATCCACTTTTGAGGTAACAAAGCCTGGAGATTAATATATATATTTTAGAAAGGTGAAAAGAGAGTAGATAAGAGAAAGAGGGAGAACACTACTCTAAAAATCTATACATAAATGAAGAATGATCAAGTTAAATTATATTGTTAGAAAAATTAAATTATTATGACCAACTAAGCATTTTAATAAGCATGCATTTTCCTCTTTGGGGTCAATATGTACTTGAGAAAAAAAAATCTTTCCACACACTCAAATTTCTCATTGCTTCAAGATTTGTTTGTCTTTTGCAAAACTCACAAAGGCTCCAGAATGCTAAAGCGCACTCCATATAATCTTTCAGGAGGATACGGTCAAGGGTGGGGTTCAGGGGATGAGAAGAAATCCTGGTTTGGAGGACTGTGGGGAGTGGTGACACTGGGTTTGGGACATGGCCCACAGCTTCAGGGGCCGAAGGATTCTGAAACCTGATAATATTTAATTATAACATGATCTGGGCCAGGCATGCCAGTACTTTGGGAGGCTGAGGCAGGCAGATCACGAGGTCAAGAGATCAAGACCATCCTCGCCAACATGGTAAAACCTAGTCTCTACTAAAAAATACAAAAATTAGCTGGGCGTGGTGGCACGCACCTGTAATCCCAGCTACTCAGGAGGCTGAGGTAGGAGAATTGCTTGAACCCGGGAGGCAGAGGCTGCAGTGAGCCGAGATCGAGCCATTGCACTGAAGCCTGGTGACAGAGCGAGACTCCATCTCAAAAAAAAAAAAAAAAAAGAAAAAAAGAGTGACTTCAGATAGAGAACTTGGGGTTCTGCTCTGTTCCCAGTCTCCACCATTATCTCTTCAAGGTCTGAGGGCTGTGAAGAGCTTGCTTTATCGTGACAGTTTCCTGCAATTGGTTTCACTCTCAGCTAATCACTTAGAGCCAGCTGCTATTGGCTTGGAAAAATTTGCCTGGGGTAGTTACAGCCCTTGGGAACTCTGGGAACATGTGTATATATGGGAAAAGGAGAAAGAGGAATGTATGTTTCACAATGGAGAAATTTAGGAGACACACACTCAAGACCAGGTGCGCGCACATGCACACACACACACGTGCACACACACACACACACACAATGTGTGGCATGAGGCCCTGAGGTCCATTTGGGTTAGCAAAGGATGGCCAGAAGTCTAGGCTTGATAGTAGCAGTAATCTGTCCTTCTGACCTTTTATATGTAGGTTATGAAGAAACATTATTAATATCAGGACTTACACAACTTTTTAAAAAGTCTTTCTCTGAGTTGGGCTTAAATGGGCCAGGACCTGCCCCCAGGGTTTTAGGGGTGGACTTTGTTCCATCAAACTTCCTAGACTCTGCGGTTCACACAGTCTTAGCCTCCTCCATGATACCCTGGTAATGTCATAGAAGGTATAGAGGACAGATGGAGGATCACAAGACATATAATCAGAAAGCCTAGTTTCAAGTTTCTAGTTTGCTTTTGCAAGATGTGAGTTGGACAAATCTGAACCTGAGGTGCAATGTCTTGATTCCTTTTTTTTTTTTTGAGATGGAGTCTCGCTCTGTAGCCCAGGCTGGAGTGTGGTGGCGTGATCTCGGCTCACTGCACCCTCCACCTCTTGGGTCCTGATTCAAGCAATTCTCCTGCCTCAGCCTCCTGAGTAGCTGGAATTACAGGCATGCACCACCACACCCAGCTAATTTTTGTATTTTCAGTAGAGACGGGGTTTCACCATGTTGGCCAGGCTGGTCTTGAACTCCTGACCTCATGATCCACCTGCCTTGGCCTCCCAAAGTGCTGGGATTACAGACATGAGCCACCACGCCCAGCCTGTCCTGATTCTTAGAAGTGTGGACCAGGAGGCCAGGGTTGCAGTGAAGATTTGATTCAGTAAGTACCATGCGAAGCCATGTGGTACTGTGCAAAGCCATAGGACTCTGAGCATTGCCACGCAATGGCATGGTAACTGTACAAGGTGCTGGGGGCCATTCTCTTTCCAGACTATTCCTCTTCTTTTTTCCTGGTCCATGAAATAAGGACTTCTCAAGTCCGTCCCCTGTCTTTCTTGCTTCCCCCCATTGCCCTGGTTCAGACCTTCTTTCTGTTGCACCTGAGCTATTTTCAGTAGGCTCCTTCCTGATCTCCCACGTCCATCTTTTGCTTTTCCTGTCTTCACTTCTTGACACGCTCTTCCACCTGGGGGGTCCACGTGACCTGCAACTCTACTCCCTCATGTCTGTTCAAATGTCTCCTTACGGAGCTCTTCCCTGACCACTATCTATAAAATAAAACCCAGCCCCTCCCTCCACATCCAAGCTTCCTCACCCAGTTTTGTTTTTTTCCACAGAGTTTACAATAAATCTCTGTAATTATTTGGTTATTTTAATGTAAATAATACCTTTTATTTTAGAATACTTTTAACTTTACAGAAAAGTTGTAAAAATAATAGAGTTCCTGTATGACCCTAACCCAATTTTCCCAATTGTTAGCAACTTGAGTTGCTATATTATATTCGTCACAACTAAGGAATCAATATTGATACACTATTATTAACTTAACTCCATACTTTATACAGGTTTCATTCATTTTCCTTGTCTAGTCCAGGATTCTATCCAGGACAGCACATGGCATTTAGTCACGTCTCCTTAGTCTCTTCTAATATGTGGCAGTTTCTCAGACTTTCCTTGTTTTTGATTAACTTGACAGGTTTGAGAAAAGTTCTGCTCAGGTGTTTTGCGGAATGTTCCTCAATTGAGGTTTTCCTGAAGTTTTTCTCATGTTTAGACTGGGGGTTTTGGGGAGTAAGGACATAGAGGTAAAAAGCCCTTCTCATCATATTATTATGTATCAAGGGTGCATACTGTCAATCAATGTGATTGATCACTGTTGATGTTGACTTTGATCTACTAGGGTAGTGTTTGCCGGGTTTCACCATTATAAAATTACTTTACCCTTCCTTTTCATACTCTGGAAGTAAGTAACTAGGCACAGCCCACGCTCAAAGTTGGGGGCTTAGACTATACCTTCTTGAGGAGGGAGTCTCTACCTTACTTGGATTTCTGTATAGGAGATATATGTCTTCTCCATTTATTTGTTTATTCAATCATCTACTTGCATCAGTATGGACTCACAGATACTGGTTTTATACTCTGGGTTATATTCCAATACTATGTTATATATTTTGTTGCTCAAATTGTTCCAGCCTTGGCCATTGGGGACTCTTTCAGTTGGCTCTTGGGTCCCTCTGACATGCTACCATTGTTTTATTTGAGCACTTTCTTACTTTTTAGCACTGCAAGACACTCCAGGCTCATTGTGTAGTTTCCTGCCCTAGCCTTCGAATAAGATGTCTCTAAAGAATTCCCAGTTTCTTTCATTAGAAAATGTTGTTAGAAACCAAGATCTGGGGCCGGGCGCGGTGGCTCACGCCTGTAATCCCAGCACTTTAGGGGGCCGAGGCAGGAGGATCACGAGGTCAAGAGATCGAGAGCATCCTGGCCAACACGGTGAAACCCCGTCTCTACTAAAAAAACACAAAAATTAGCTGGGCGTGGTGGTGTGCTCCTGTAGTCCCAGCTACTCGGGAGGCTGAGGCAGGAGAATTGCTTGAACCTGGGAGACGGAGGTTGCAGTGAGCCGAGATTGCGCCACTGCACTCCAGCCTGGCACCTGGCAACAGAGCGAGACTCTGTCTCAAAAAAAAAAAAAATAATGAACCAAGATCTGGGAGCTAGGCATGCCTGTTGCTACAAGGGTGTCTTTGCTTTTAGGACCTCGCAGAGGACAGAGCCAGGAGATACATGTGTGTATACAAGCTCATGTATGCACTCATCTTTACAATTACTTCTGTATCTATCCATCTGTATCTATATCAGGCTAAATATGAGTTTACTTTGATGTCTCTGACTAATCCAGTACCACGTGGGTCAGTCCATTCTAATCTCCCCTTGCTTATCTGGAGCCTTCCTCACCAACAGTGAGAAAACCGGTTCCTACCACTCGTTTACTTAATTGCTCATCCCAGTATACGTGTACAGCCATGTCAGAATTATTAACCTGTACCCCTATGGCAAGTGACCTTATCAACTAGAGTGTTCATATATCATCCCTTTTGCATTTAGTCTTGCAGTGTATAGTGAAACACCATTTTCCAGAGTGACTTAGGTCGGGACATTTTGTCTTCATTCTCTTTCATGAAATTATGGCTTACATTTGTAACACCATTAGATTCTTCTGTCATAGTCTACATCTCATCCTGGGATCCCCTGATCTCCTGGTTGATTTTTAAAAATTTGCGTACATTAAGTTTCACTTTTTTATTATACTTTAAGTTCTGGGGTACATGTGCAGAATGTGCAGGTTTGTTACATAGGTATACACGTGCCATGGTGGTGGTTTGCTGCATACATCACCCCGTCATCTACATTAGGTATTTCTCCTAATGCTATCCCTCTCCTAGGGCCCCACCCCTCTTCCATCCCTCCCCTAGCCTTCCACCCCTTGACAGGCCCCGGTGTGTGATGTTCCCCTCCCTGTGTCCATGTATTCTCATTGTTCAACTCCCACTTATGAGTAAGAACATGTGGAGTTTGGTTTTCTGTTCTTGTGTCAGTTTGCTGAGAATGATGGCTTTCAGCTTCATCCATGTCCCTGCAAAGGATGTGAACTCATCCTTTATTATGGCTGCATACTATTCCATGGTGTAAATGTGCCACATTTTCTTTATCCAGTCTATCCTTGATGGGCATTTGGGTTGGTTCCAAGTCTTTGCTACTGTGAACAGTGCCGCAATAAACATATGTGTGCATGGGTCTTTATAACAGAGTGATTTATAATGCTTTGGGCATATACCCAGGAACGGGATGGCTGGGTCAAATAGTGTTTCTAGTTCTAGATCCAAAGTTCTGTAGGTTTTGACAAATGCATAACAACATACATATACCACTCAATACAGATCAGCTCCACAAACTAAAAAACTGTGCTTCCCCTAGTGAAACACTATATCTTATTTTTCTTCTATTTGACTTCACAAGGACAGGGATTTTTGTATGTTTGGGTTAATGTTGTATTCCAAGTCCCTAGAAAAGTGCCTGGCACATAGTAGGTGCTCACTGATTTTTTTTTCTTGAATGAGTGAAGGTCTTTACTCTTGCCTTCTGAAATCCAGCTCCCTCCTTTCCCATAGTAAAGCTTTGATGAGCCCACATAAGGTACATATCAGTCCTTGGTCTGAAAATTTATTTTGGCGTAGAGAGACCTTTTTTGTTTAAATTTAAGGAGTACAAATATCGTTTGGTTACATAGATATATTGCATGGTGGTCAATCTGGGCTTTTAGTGTATCAATCACCTGAATGAAGTACACTGTACCCGTTAAGTAATTTTGCATCCCTCATTTTCACCCTAACCCTGCCAGGTCTCCAGTATCTATCATCCCACATTTTCACAGAGAGACCTTTATGCATATAGGTCCTGACCACCTTTTCTTTCCCAAGATGGGTTACATGTCCCACGCCTGTCGAGTAAGCATACCATATATACATAACTCTACTATAATATGTTCTACAATATAATTATTCTGTTCACGCATCTGTTTCCTTGTCCTACAGAACCAGGCTAGTCTGGCACCATGTTTCTCTCTAATTGATCTTTAACTCTATAGAGATCTTCTCCATTCCACCTCAGGGGAGTCAGGAGAGGAAACACTGGGTATTTAGAGTTTCCTTAGGCACATTCTTCTTATGTTGTTAATTCGAAGGTAGGATTTTAATTTTGTTAGTTCTTTTTCCATTTTGTTTGCTTTTATTTTATGTTCCTCGCCATAAAATGAGAAAAACTACAGCATAATGGATATACATGGATGGATATGTGAGGATGTGTGCCTGTTTGGGGTTCTGTATTTTCCTTTCTTCTTTGTGACTCTTGAGGACAGAAGCTGAGGCTCCAAAAAATGACTCTCGCAGAAACTCTATGTATATGTGGGAATAGGGAGAGGGAGAGAAGCTTAGGACAAGCTTTATTCCTCACTGCTGAAGCCCAACTGTTAAGCCAGAGCAGGTGCCTTTGCTGATGTCTTTGATGATAATCTTTATCAGGCAAAATGGCCAGGGTCAGGACTGGCAGCTGACTCAAAAGATTCTGAAACTGCCTGCTTGCTCAGTAAGCCAAGAACTTATGAACACTTTGCTTTCACTGCCTTCCTCTGGCACACCCTTAGACATGGGTAACCTGGCCCTGCTTCTTAGAAGACCCAGATTTGTTCTTGCAAAGATCCTGCTTTGTTCCTGCAAAGAACATGATCTCGTTATTTTTAATGGTTGCGTAGTATTCCATGGTGTGCATGTACCACATTTTCTTTATCCAGTCTATCATTGATGGGTGTTAGGTTGATTCCATGTCTTTGCTATTCTGAATAGTACCTCAATGAACATAATATGTGTGCATGTGTCTTTATAATAGAATGATTTATATTTCTTTGAGTATATACTCAGTAATAGGATTGCTGGGTCAAATGGTATTTCTGTTTTTAGGTCTTTGCGGAATTGACACATTGTCTTCCACAATGGTTGAACTAATTTATGCTCCCACCAACAGTGTATAAGCATTCTTCAGAGTCTGTCAGTCTGAAATGATTGCCCTACACGCTGGCCTCATTTCCACTTTCTGAAGAAGTAGACTCTTCTGGAAATATTGTCTAAATTGTGCTTACAGAATCGTGACATATAATTCATGCCCTGAAATCAACTTGGTTTGTAGCAAAAGGGTAATAACTAAGTATTTAATAATATAAATGAAAGAAAAACGGAAATCACTAATTCAAAATACGATGCATACTTACATGTGTGTATATCAGTTTTTTTCCTGAAAGTATAAGAATAAATGCTTTAATCATTATAGCTAATGTTTAATGAAAGGCCAATATTTGGCCAGGCAATGTGTAGAATATTTTATGTATACAATATGTAGAACATTTATTCCTCATGACAGCTTTATGAGAAAGAGATGATTATTTTCCATACTTCACAGGTGAAGAACTGAGACACAGAGAGGATAGATACATCAAAGTCCAAGCTCACACTCCTTTCTTACTCCTTGTTCTTCAGAATCTTCTCTACATGGCAGCCAGAGCAACTTTTCTAAAAACAGAACAAAAATGATCAGTGTCTTCCCACTGGTTTTAGGGTAATGTGCAAATGCCATAAAGTGGCTGAAGACCCTTAGATCATCTGACGTAGGCTTCTGTCTACCTCTCGGCAGCAGCTTTCACCCATCCCTGCTACCTCGCTCGCTCTCTCCTCAAGCCACCCCAATCACTTCCTTCAACATGTTATCTCCTACCACACCTCCATGCCTTCTCAAGCTCTGATCTCTCTTTTTGGAACACTTTATTCTGTACCTCTGCCTATCTGACACACACTTTTTAAAAAATCCTCTTTAATATCTGCCTACAAACACGTGCTCAGTTAGGACTCTGTGGTGTCAGCTCCCCTCACACCCTGTCCTTCCTTATCACAGCACACCTGCTGCCCTTCAGTTGCTGTGAGTGCTTCTTTCATTATGTGTGTTTCCTGCTAGGCTGTAAGCTCCACGAAGTCAAAGACCATGACTATCTTAGATCACTGTCCCTCCAACACAGAGGCCCGTGATTAGTGAGTAGTAGACACTAAATAAATATGTGTTGTATCAATATTATGCATGCCTAGGATTCAGCTTATTGTTATCAGTGAGTTTTTGAAGCTTAATCCAGAGATGTAAGTTTGTGATACAATCATATAACAAGAGTTTCATTATTTTAAACCTACAGCACAAATTCTATACATGCAAGGCTAAGATAGACCACTTCGGGAATCGTGGGCTAGGGTGGTAAGAGTTGGGATAGAGATATAAACAAGAAAATATAATATGAAGTAAAATAAAATAATCACTATAGTTTTCTTCCGCACGTGGGTGAGGGCAGGCAGGAGTGGGAAATCATGTACATCAGAATAGTGACATAAGAATTGAACATTAAGGAGTTAAAGAGAGGATTTGGGTAGTAACAAGATGGTGAGAATAGCAATCTGGAGAGCAGGAATAGCATAAACTAAGGCTTGGAATCAAGAAAAGGCATGAGTTGCACTCAGGTACAAGTGGAAGTCTGCATAAACTGAAATGCAACCATATTTTGACTTTTTTTTTTTTTTTGAGATGGAGTCTTGCTCAGCCGCCCAGGCTGGAGTGCAGTGGTGCGATCTTGGCTCACTGCAACCACCCTCTCCCGGGTTCAAGCCATTCTCCCATCTCAGCCTCCTAAGTAGCTGGGATTACAGGCGCCCACCACCACGCCTGGCTATTTTTTTTTTTGTATCTTTGGTAGAGATGGATTTCATCATGTTGGCCAAGCTGGTCTCGAACTCCTGACCTTGTGATCCGCTTGCCTCGGCCTCCCAAAGTGCTGGGATTACAGGTGTGAGCCACCAAGCCCAGCTTCATATTTTGACTTTTTACTTAGCACAATGCAAAACAAGAATCAAAGATGCAGATGAAGTGTCGTTAAATGTGCACAGGTACTCACTGTAGATGCCAATTCTAGGTGAACTACAACAAGTGGGTTCCGGTATTCTCAAAATCAGTTCTGGTTTCAGCAGGGAAAACACCTGTGGTATTATTTCTAGCATCCTTCTCCATAAAAGGGATAACCAGAAAAGGGAATTGAGCAATTCCTTTGGTGTAATGGATTTCTTTGGTCCAAAAGACGTGTGACTATCAGACAATCTTGGCCCAATACCATCCAGTCGTGGACTTGTCAATCTCGTTTGTTTGGAGTCCATTTTTTCCTTTGGCTGTGGTTTGGCTACCTGTAAAAGGCTCCCTAGAGGAATAGAATATGCCGTTCAGTGACATTCAAGAATTTCCATCCCTGTGATTCTGATTTTCAAACGCATTAATAAATCTTATCTTTGGGCACCCTGGATTGACGAGAGGCCGCTCTGGAGAGACAGGTCCACGCTTGATGGACTGCTGAGTCACGTTTGTGAGCTGCCAAGGGTGAGATTCAGTCCTCGGGCAGTGCCTGTGATCTAAAGCATTAAACGGAGGCACACTGGTATCACGGCTACGAGTGCAGGCTCTAGAGCTAGTAGCGCAGCTCTGCTACCTCTCCGTGTCTGTTTCCTCATTTATAAAATGGAGATAATAATAGAATCTACCACACAAGGTTGTTGTGGTACTTAAATGAGTTAATAAAACTAAAATCCTTAAAAGAGTGCCTGGCACACAGAGAGTACTCAATGGGTATAAACTATTTGTTTTGTTCAGTTAATAGAGACAATCTGGTTAATAACAACTCTTGTTAATTCTCAGAGCCATTCTTTTGTTTGTGAGATGGAGTCTCACTCTGTTGCCCAGGCTAGAGTGCAGTGGTGCGATCTCAGCTCACTGCAACTTCTGCCTCCCGGGCTCAGCGATTCTCCTGCCTCAGCCTCCCAAGTAGCTGGGATTACAGGCACGTGCCACCGCGCCCAGCTAATTTTTGTATTTTTAGTAGAGATGGGGTTTCACCATGTTGCCCAGGCTAGTCTTTAACACCTGACCTCAGGTGATCCACCTGCGTCAGCCTCCCAAAATGTTGGGATTACAGGCGTGAGCCATCCCGCCCGGCCATTCTTTAAGGTGATTATGAATAATCTCTGCTACTTAAGAATTTTTCTCTACCCACGATATGGAAAACCAAGGTTCATAGCAAGAAAAGAAAAATTATGACCCATTTTCCTGGAGGGCAATTTCACCTGAAGTTTTAAGGCAATAATAAACATTTGAGATTAACATAACAGACCGTGTTTAGACTGAAACCAAAATTTTGCACAAATGTTTACTATAAAGCATAACATTTTAAAGAAATTTCTTGCTTAAAGCACACCACTCCAGGACTCATCTGCCATTACAGAGGAAAAAAGGCAAAGTCAGGTCTGATCCAGTTGGCTGAATATCTGAGGGATTTGAAGGTTTGGTCCACTCTGCAATAGGGAGCTTTCTACGTGGGAGACTCCTGCTGTCAAGTCCCATGTGGCTGATTAAAAATGGACACACACATATACACCATGGAATACTATGCGGCCATAAAAAAGGATGAGTTCTTGTCCTTTGCAGGGACATGGGCGAAGCTGGGAACCATCATTCTCAGCAAACTAACACAAGAACAGAAAACCAAACACCACATGTTCTCATTCATAAGTGCGAGTTAAAGAGTGAGAACACACGGACACAGGGAGGGCAACATCACACATTGGGGCCTGTTGGGGGGATGGGGGGCTAGGGGTGGGATAGCATTAAGAGAAATATCGAATGTAGATGATGGAGTGATGGATGCAGCAAATCACCATGGCACGTGTATAACTACGTAACAAACCTGCACGTTCTGCATATGTACCCCAGAACTTAAAGTATATTAAAAAAAAGTGGCCACAAAATTTTGACCCTTATGTTATTGAGAAGTGAGTCTATGTCTCATTTGCTGAATTTGGGATGGATTGTGATTGCTTTGACCAAGAGAATGCAGGAGAAGTGATGCCCTGCCACTACAGACCTGGCCTTTATGAGGATTGGCAGTTTTTGCTTCTTTCCTCTTGAATCCATGAGCTATCATTTAAAAAGTCTAGCTACCCTGAGGTTGCCATACTGTGAGGAAGCCCAGGCTAGCCACATGGAGAGTTCATGTGACAGAAAACAGAGAGGAATGAGAGAGGCAGACAGAGACTGAGACAGAGACACAGCCAGCCTCTGGCGATTCTGTCCCCCAGCATTACAAGTCATACTGGGGGCCCACATTATGTGAAGCAGAGATGAGCTTCCCTTCTTTGCCTCATCTGGATTTCTGATCCAGTATGAGAAATAATAATAGTAATAATAAATGGTTATTTTAAGACTAAGTTTGGGGCAGTTTGTTAAGCAGTAGTATGTAACTGGAACGGTTAGTGATGATATCTATGAAGTGGAGAGATCCAGTGGAAGTGAAGGTGGGGACAGAAAGACTGGATGTTGTTCTTAAGGGGAAGGGACCCTGGCAGTGTGAGCAAGTGGGTGGGGCTTCGAGTTGGTTCCAGAGACTCAAAAACACACCAGCAGAACTCAGATCACAAAGATCAGGAAACCACATTGTGGGGTCAAGGGGCTGAATCTGAGGATAGAGGTGGAGGATGGAGTTGGAGGTGACATGGGCCCCCGTAAGTTCCCCTCGGACTTGCTGAAAAGCTGACTGGCAGCAGAAACAGATTCCAGCTGTCAGTGCCAACGCGGATTCCCAACAGCCCAAGGACTAAAAGGCAAGTCTCCACTGCCCAAAGTTGGAAGGGTGTGGGTGGATGGACAGACAGATGTCTATTAGAGTGGGAAATGGAAGGGGGGTTTCTTGGGACAAAAGAGGGCTACAGACTGCTCTACAGGGAGAAAAGGAAGGAGACACTTAGTATCACATCTTATGGTTCCAAAAGCACGTGTGAAGATGGGTGGTTCTCCAGCCTGTCATTCAGGCTGTCTGCAATCTAGCACCCACCTGCCTTTCCTACATTGTTATCTAGGGCTGTCTTCATGCTTGCTGTGTTCTCTGTATATGACGCCCACTTCTTTCCTTCAATGTCTTCACTCAAAATGGAATGTTTTTCCCTGGCATCACATGTCTGGACCTTGGAGTCCTGCAAGATATCCTTGAAATGGCATGCGAAGATTGTCTCTGATCCCTCAGTGTGGGGGTAACCAGAGCACTCTGAATACTAGGTGTGTTGTCTGCACACTGCACAGCAATGAAAGCTTTGCTTCATCCTCCCTTATAGCTCAGGAACTTCTAAGAAGACCTCCATCTTATTTCTGAGACTGCCCAATGCTACGACCCTCACAGCAACCCAACATTGAATGTGCCCTTAATATATTTCATTGCCCTCAATATATTTCACTGCATCAGTAATTAGAAGTAAATCCAAATAGTTATAAAGACTCTGATATTACTTAAAATAGAAATATTTTAGAATTCAAGTAGCTTTTCCATGTCCATAGATCTAGTAAAGACAGTTCCAGGATCCATACTCAGGGGATGGGGTTCCAAGGCCCATTGTCTGGAACTCTACCGTGTTCTGCATAGTAAGAGCGTATTGTCTATCCAGAAAATATCTTACTCTGTGACTGGAGATGATTAAGTTAGCTAAACCAATTAAAATCAGCAGTGTCAATTGTAAGCTATAGCCAATCAAAATAAACTTGTATTTGTTTTTCAGGCTGGGCATGGTGGTTCACGACTGTAATCCCAGCACTTTAGGAGGCCAAGGTGGAGGACTGCTTGAGCTCAGGAGCTCAAGACCAGCCTGGGCGGCAGAGCTGGACCTGATTTCTATTAAAATATTTAAAAATTAACCAAGTGAGGTGGCATGTGCCTGTAGTCCCTGCTACTCAGAAGACTGAAGTGGGAGGATCCCCTGATCCCAGGAGTTTGAGGCTGCAGTGAGCCATGATTGTGCCACTGTTGTCCAGCCTAGGCAACACAGCAAGACTCTGTCTCTAAAAATAAAAGTTTAAAAAATAATTTGTTTGTCAACTATATGCAAGGTTAGTGAGTTGTCTCTGCCCTCAATGATAGTATACTTTAACGTGCTTGTAGAATCTCACGCCAGATTGCAGTTGTAATGTCATGTGAAAAAATTTATCTAATTCAATCTGTTTCACTCCAGCTATTAATAGCTTGTTAGTCACTGAAAGTAGGCTATATCAGGTTTTTTCTCTTTGGGGGCCGTCTGTGCTATAAGGTTTGAGATGCCTGGGCTATCCTGAGTCCCTCTGCACCATTGTTATTACTGAAATAGGGCTGAAAGCAAAAGGACAGATACAGGCTTTGCTCTTTCTACAAAACCCATGGGGTAGAACTCCAAGCCTAGGGGAAAAAGAGGGAGGGAAAGACTGAGGTAGACAGGAGCCAGTGCAGGTGAGAAGGCCAAAGAAATAGCAGCAAAAGATGTAAGATGACTGAAGAAGAGAATTAAAAGACGGAGAAAAATTAGAGTGGGAAAAAATGGAAACAGAAGAAAGTCAGGAGAGAAAGGTGGAGACTAAATGAGAAGACTAAAAATAAACCTCCCAGCACTTTGGGAGGCGGAGGCAGGCGGATCATGAGGTCAAGAGATCGAGACCATCCTGGCCAACATGGTGAAACCCCGTCTCTACTAAAAATACAAAAATTAGCTGGGTGTGGTGGTGTGCGCCTGTAGTCCCAGCTACTCGGGAGACTGAGGCAGGAGAATTGCTTGAACCCAGGAGGCGGAGGCTGCAGTGAGCCGAGATTGCGCCACTGCACTCCAGCCTGGCGACAGAGCGAGACTCCGTCTCAAAATAAATAAATAAATAAATAAATAAATAAATAAACCAACAGGCAACAACAACAAAAATTATATTCAGTTGTGGTCTTATTTCTAGTTGTGTTACCCAAATTGAACTGTCAACTTATTCAATATCTTGACTTCATTACATAATGTGTTTCCATCTTCCCGAAATGTTTGTGTCAGAATGAAAGGATCTTCTCTACAAAATATTTCCATGTCTGAATTTGCCTACTCTAGCTACCTCATGTAAATGGAATCATATATTTGTCCTTTTGTGTCTGGCTGATTCACTTAGCATAATGTCCTCAAGGTTTATCCATATTGTAGAATTCGTAGAATCTTATTTATTTTTAAGGCTGCATAATATTATATACACATGCCACATTTTGTTTATCCATTCATCTGCTGGTGGACATTTGGATTATTTCCATTTTTAGCTATTGTGAATAATGCTGCTACGAACAGTGGTGACTTTTTGTTCTAGTAAAGTGGTATCTTTTGAAGTTAGGAAAGAGAGGCAAAGTGGGCCTTTAGGATGCTTTGGTTTCAGGTCATTGAAGCCAACTTTGCTTGGGTAAATGAGCCAGCCATGGGAGCCAGTCCAAGTTATTAGAGCTTCACACTTGGGATTAGAAGCAAAATTCCTGTTAGTAATCTAAAGTTTTAACTTGGCCTCACTTGCAATTGTCTGTGTTTCTATCTTCTGAGCTCCTCAGAAGGAGAGACAGGTGGGTTGAGGCAATATTTAAGTTTTATTGAATCTGTAACCTAACACTATCATAGTATCATTGCTTTGTTATACTTCATTGCATTCCCAATTACAGAGTTTTACTAAAGCAAATAATTGCCCTTCCAAAGAGTAAGTATAAAGAATACATCTTTCCCTCAAGAGAGAAAAGAAGGATTTTGACTTTTACTATAATATGTATACACATCCTATACATCTATCACACCTTTTAGAACTTAAATCAATTTATTAGCTTATCTCTTAAATCTACAATGAAGGCCGGGTGTGGTGGCTCACGCCTATAATCCCAGCACTTTGGGAAGCCGAGGCAGGTGGATCACGAGGTCAAGAGATCAAGACCATCCTGGCCAACATGCTGAAACCCCGTCTCTACTAAAAATACAAAAATTAGCTGGGCATGGTGACATGCACCTGTAGTCTCAGCTACTCGGGAGACTGAGGTGGGAGAATTGCTTGAACCCAGGAGGCGGAGGTTGAGGTGAGCCAAGATCTCGCCATTGCACTCCAGCCTGGGTAACAAGAGCGAAACTCCGCCTCAAAAAAAAAAAAATCCACAATGAAATACAATGAAATTTTTGTAGAAAACACTGGATCAAACTTAGACCCACCATTTGTATTGCATATAAATATATACGTATTTATAAATATATAAATACAAATAGTTCAAATGCAAAAGGTACAATGTGATGTGTAAAAAATTTTTTTAACTTTCACTTTAGGTTCAGGTGTATATATGCATGTTTGTTACATAGGTAAGTTTAATTTCTTAGGTTTTGGTTTACAGATCATTTTGTCATCCAGGTAATAAGCATAGTATCTGATCAGCAGTTTTTAAATTCTCACCCTCCTCCCACACTGCACCCTCAAGTAGCCTCAGTATCTATTATTCCCTTCTTTGTGCTCATGTGTACTCAATACTTCGTTCCCCCTTACAGGTGAGAATACAAAGTATTTGGGTTTCTGTTCCTGTGTTAGTGGAGATAGGATGATGACCTCCAGCTTCATCCATGTTGCTAAAAAGGGCATGATCTCATTCTTTTTTGTGACTATGTAGTATTCCATGGTTTATAGGTACCACATTTTCTTTATACAGTCTACCATTGATGGGCATTTAGATTGATTCCATGTCTTTGCTATTGTGAATAGTGCTGCAATGAATATACACATGTGCGTGCCTTTATGCTAGAACAATTTATATTCCTTTGTGTATATACTCAATAATGGGATTACTGGGTTGAATGCTAGTTTTCTTTTAAGTTCTTGAGAAATCACTAAAGTGCTTTCCATAATGGTTGAACTAACTTATATTCCCAACAGCAGTGTATAAGCGTTCCCTTTTCTCTGCAGCCTCACCAACATCTGTCATTTTTTGACTTTCTGATTATAGCCATTCTGAACAGCGTGAAATGGTATCTCATGGTGCTTTTGATTTGCATTTCTCTAATGATTAGTGATGTTGAGCATTTTTTTATATGATTGTTGGCTGTATGCATGTCTTTTTTTGAGAAGTGTCTGTTCATGTGCTTTGCCCACTTCCTTTTTTTTTTTTTTTGAGACAGAGTGTCGCTCTGTTGCCCAGGCTGGAGTGCATGGAGTGCAATGGCATGATCTTGGTTCACTGCAACCTCTGCCTCCCAGGTTCAAGTGATTCTTATGCCCCAGACTCCCAAAGTGCTAGGATTATAGTCATGAGCCACTGTGCTGGCCTTTTATTGTTTTCTTTTTGAGACAGAATCTCACTCTGTCACCCATGCTGGAGTACAGTGGCATGATATTGGCTCACTGCAACTTCCGCCTCCTGGGTTCAAGCGATTTTCCAGCCTCAGGCTCCTGAGTAGCTGGATTACAGGCATGCGCCACTACACCTGGCTAATTTTTTCTATTTCGAGTCGAGATGGAGTTTCAGTATATTGGCCAGGCTAGTCTCCAACTCCTGGCCTCAAGAATCTGCCCACCTTGGCCTCCCAAAGCACTGGAGTTACAGGCATGAGCCACTGTGCCAGGCCTTTTGCCCACTTTTTAATGGAGTTGTTTTTTGCTTGTTAGTATGTTTAAGTTCCTTATAGATACTTGATATTAGACCTTGGTCAGATGTATAGTTTGCAAATATTTTCTCTCATTCTGTAGGTTGTCTGTTTATTCTGTTGATAGTTTATTTTGGTGTGCAGAAGCTCTTTAGTTTAATTAGATCCCATTTGTCAATTTTTGTTATTGTTGCAATTGCTTTTGGCATCTTCTCATGAAATCTTTGCCTAGACCTATGTCCAGAATGGTGTTTCCTAGATTTGCTTCCAGGGTTTTCATAGTTTTAGGCTTTACACTGAAGTATTTAATCTATCCTGAGTTGATTTTTGAATATGGTGCAAGGAAAGGGTCCAGTTTCATTCTTCTACATATGGCTAGCCGGTTACCCCAGCACCATTTATGGAATATGAAGTCCTTTCACCATTCGTTGTTTTTGTTGACTTTGTTCAAGATTAGATGGTTGAGGGTTTGTGGCTTTATGTCTGGGATCTCTATTCTGTTCCATTGGTCTATGTGTCTGTTTTTGTATCAGAACTATGTTGTAATGGTTACTGTAGCCTTGTATGATATTTTGAAGTTGAGTAGTGTGATGCCTTCAGCTTTGTTCTTTTTGCTTAAGATTGCCTTGGCTATTTGGGCTCTTTTTTGGTTCCATATGAATTTTAAAATAGTTTTTTTTTTTTTAGTTTTGTGAAAAATATTATTGGTAGTTTAATCGGAATAGCACAGAATCTGTAAATTGCTTTGAGCAGTATGACCATTTTTTACAATATTGGTTCTTCCTATCCATGAGCATGGAATGTTTTTCCATTTGTTTGTGTCATCTTTGATCTCTTTCAGCAGTGTTTTGTAATTTTTGTTGTAGAGATGTTTCACCTTTCTGGTTAGCTATATTCCTAGGTATTTTATTATTATTATTTTTTTGAGGAGTCTTGCTCTTGTTGCCCAGGATGGAGTCAATGGCGCGATCTCAGCTCACC
The DNA here is from genome assembly GCA_963573385.1 of Cacajao melanocephalus. NCBI lineage: Eukaryota > Metazoa > Chordata > Mammalia > Primates > Pitheciidae > Cacajao > Cacajao melanocephalus. The sequence goes on from CAUYLG010042956.1 coordinate 62,836, forward strand.
ACAACCTCTGCCTCCCAGGTTCAAGTGATTTTCCTGCCTCAGTCTCCCGAGTAGCTGGGGCTACAGGCATGCACCACCATGCTCAGCCAATTTTTTGTACTTTTTAGTGGAGATGGGGTTTCTCCATGTTGATCAGGTTGGTCTTAAACTCTAGACCTCAGATGATCTGCCCACCTCAGCCTCCTAAAGTGCTGGGATTACAGGTGTGAGCCACTGTGCCTGGCTGGTATTTTATTCTTTTTGTGGCTATTATGAATGGGATTACATTCTTGATCTGGCTGTCAGTTTGGAGGTTGTTGGTATATAGAAATGCTACTAATTTTGTATATTATTTTTGTATGCTGAAACTTTGCCTAAGTTGTTTATCAGATCTAGGAGCTTCTGGGCAGAGACTATCAGGTGTTCTAGGTATAGAATCATATTGTCTGCACACAGAGATGATTTCACATTCTCTCTTTCTATATGGATGCCTTTTATTTCTTCCTCTTACCTGATTGCTCTAGCTAGGAGTTTCAGCACTATATTAAATAGCAGTGTTGAGAGTGAGCATTCTTGTCTTATTCTGGTCCTCAAGGGGAATTCTTCTAGCTTTTGCTCATTCAGTATGATATTGGCTGTGGGTTTGTCATAGACAGCTGTTACTATCTTGTGATATGTTCCTTTGATGCCTAGTTTTTTGTGGGTTTTTAACATGAAGGGATGTTGAATTTTATCAAAGCTTTTCTGCATCTATTGAGATGATTATGTGTTTTTTGTTTTTAGTTCTATTTATGTGATAAATCACATTTATTGATTTGCATATGTTAAACCAACCTTGCATTCCAGGGATGAAGCCTACTTGACTGTGGTAGATTAGCTTTCTGATGTGCTGCTGGATTCAGTTTGCCAGTATTTTGTTGAGAATTGTTACAGCTATGTTCAGCAAGGATATTGGCCTGAAGTTTTTCTGTGTGTGTATGTGTGTGTATGCATGTGTGTGTGTGTGTGCGTGTGTGTGTGTGTGTGTGTCTGCTAGGTTTTGGTATTAGGATGAAGCTGGCCTCTTAGAATGAATTAGGAAGGAGTCCCTCCTCCTCAATTTTATGGAATAGTTTCAGTAGGAATGTACCAGTTCTTCCTCATAAATCTAGTAGAATTTGACTGTGAATCCTTCTGGTCCTGAGCTTTTGAAGGTTGGTAGGCTTTTTATTACTGAGTCTATTTTGGAACTCTATTTTGGTCTGTTTAGATATTTAATTTCTTTCTGGCTCAATTTTGGGAAGGTATATGTGTCAAGGAGTTTATCCATTTCTTTTAGGTTTCCTAGTTTGTGTGTATAGAGATGTTCATAGTCATATCTGAGGGTTTTTTCTTTTTGTATGTGTATTTCTGTGTGGTTGGTGGTAATGTCCCCTTTGTCATTTCTGATTGTGTTTATTTGGATCTTTGCTCTGTTTTTCTTTGTTAATCTAGCTTGTAATCCATCTATCTTATTTGTTATTTTTTTGGAAAAAGAACAACTTCTAGATTCATTGATTTTTTTGTATAGTGTTTTGTGTGTCAATTTCCTTAAGTTCAGCTTTGATTTTGGCTATTTCTTAATGTTCTGCTAGCTTTGGGGTTGGTTTACGCGTGTTTCTCTAGTTCCTGTAGGTGTGATCTTAGCATGTTGAGATCTTTCTAACTTTTTGATGTGAGTGTTTAGCACTATAAACTTCCCTCTTAACACCGCTTTAGCTGTGTCACAGTTATTTTGGTATGTTGTATCTTTGTTCTCATTTGTTTCAAAGAATTTCTTGATTTCTGTGTTAATTTGACTTGAGTCCCTACAGAATTTGGCCACTGTTGTGAGAAGGTTTTCTTTATTGGTGTGTATTTTCTGTTGCTATTGACAGTGTTTCTCCAGATTTTGATTGTTTCTTCTAAAATGGGGTGAGCCACTTACGACCTAGACAATTTCTTTTGAGGTGAAGTTTTATAATTTATCTCTAGATAGCATAGAATGCTTCTATTGTGGATTGAATTGTGTTCTTCCCCATCAAACTTAAATGTTATAATCCTAACCCCCAGTAGACATATATATTTCAAGTACAAAATAGAACAATGAATTTTAATGTAACAGACGATGAAAAGTTCATTGATACGGTCTCAGATCTATGTTGCAAGGTTACTTTTATGCAGCTACCACTCGCATTTTGGCATAATATCAAAGATTATTCACAATGATCTAAAAAGGCTACTAAAATATCCCCGTCTTCATCCAACTACACGTTTGTGTAAGTTGGATTTTTTTTTTACATATATACTTTGATCAAGACAACATATTGCAACAGCTAGAACTTAGAAGCAGATATGAGAATCCAGCTATCTTTTATTTTATTTATTTATTTTTTTGAAATGGAGTCTCGCTCTGTCCCCCAGGCTGGAGTGCAGTGGTGCAATCTCAGCTCACCACAACCTCTGCCTCCCTGGTTCAGGCAAATCTCCTGCCTCAGCCTCCCAAGTAGCTGCGATTACAGGCATGCACCACCATGCCCGGCTAATTTTTTTTTTTCTTTTTCTTTTTCTTTTTTTTTTTTTTGAGACAGAGTCTTGCTCTGACACCAGGCTGGAGTGCAGTGGTGCAATCGTGGCACAGTCTTGGCTCACTGCAACCTCAGCCTCTTGGTTCAAGTGATTCTTCCGCCTCAGCTTCCCGAATAGCTGGGACTATATCTGAGCCTGTACTTTCTTATTTTACTTTATTTAATATAATATGCTGTATGGCAAAGTGGAAAGTATGCATAAGGCATTTCTACTGTGCACTCAAGCTCAATAGTTGTCTTGAGTACACAGTAGAAATGCCTTATGTTTACGCATTTCTACTGTACCACATGCGCCACCATGCCCGGCTAATTTTTGCATTTATTAGTAGAGACGAGGTTTCACCATGTTAGTCGGGATGGTTTCGATCTCTTGACCTTGTGATCCGCCCACCTTGGCCTCCCAAAGTGTTGGGATTACAGGTGTGAGCCACCGCGCCCGGCCAATTTTTGTATTTTCAGTAGAGACAGGGTTTCACTATGTTGGCCAGGCTGGTATTGAACTCCTGACCTTGTGATCTGTCCACCTCAGCCTCCCAAAGTTCTGGGATTATAGGCATGAGCCACTGCTCCCAGACCCAGCTGTCTTTTACTAATCCAGACAGTAAAGAGATTTGAAAATGTAAAATAATGCTGTTTTTCTCACTAAATTTTGCTTCAGAAAAAAATAGCAATTTTCCATAAAATATTTAACTTATATTAACTTATAATGTTTATTATTATTTCAAAATGAATTTATAAATTAACATTTTTCAAAATTTAAAAAATTTTAAATATGACAACTATCAATAAATATAACCAACATTAACCAAAACTCATTAGGATCCTCAATAATTTTTGAAAGTGCGAAAAAATTCTGGGCTCCAAATATTTGAGAAATGCTGATACAGATGGCACAGAGCAGTGTTTCCTGAAGTAAGCTCAGGGAACTCTTTGCATCAGAAACACCCAATTAGCTTGTTATAAAATACAGATTTCTGGGCTTTGTGCCAGACTGAATCAGGTCTCTTAAAGGGTCAGCCTGTATTTGTTTTCAATTTTGAAATTTCCAAACAAAACATTGCTTGAATTTAATAAAGTTAAGGCAGTCCCTTAATAGTGTGGCCAGTTTTTCCATCTGAGATTGTAGACAATCAAACTGGACACAACACCTGTTCGATCACTGATCCAAATCTCAGGAATTATGGCCATGTTTGTACAAAAGCAGTGATGAGAGTTTAGACAATATTGTCGGCAAAAATAACTTACATATGGAGAGAAATTGACATACAGAAGTGGATTGCATTTGACATGTCTTCTCCAGTTACCTGTGGAGCAGAGTATATATATTCTCAAGGCTTTCATTTTTCCTGCCCCAGCATAAAAGCCAACCACTGTGGTGACCATTCGAGATGAGGCAGTGGAGAGATTGGGGCAGCGAAGCTGGGTTGAACACAGAAAAGTGGATCTTGGCAACTAAGACATACAGAAGCCAGGCTAAGGAATGTGTTTTTCTGAAAAGCCACATCTGGACCCCTGGTTAACCTCCTGCCTGATCTTTTGCTTCAGACAAGAGACCAACCACATAAAACACACAGAGTGTGGAGATTTGGCCCATCTTTGATTCGTCAGATATAGTAACACGAATTCAAAGCACTTTGGCTATATGCATACATATGTATACGCATGCACAGTCACATTTGTGTGTGTTTTTATCGGGGAGAGGGGGGCGGGTGGGAATTTTAATACTCAACTGGGAGCCATGTCTCCCTGTGGTCTGCCTCCTGGCTAAAATCCAGTCTCCTTCTCTGTAAACTATTAAAACAGACACGTCTGCAGGCTCCTGTTGGTGGAATAGCTAAACAATGGCATGGGATAGAAACTAAGATCTGGAAATGTGTTTTTGGTTCATGGTACATGGTTTCTCTTGCCTTTTTATGATATCTTTGTAATAGGCATGATGGCATTTTTACAAAGTCAACCTGCAGATATGTGATTTTATAACACTCAGTTCACTTGTCATTTTCCTTTGTCCTATTGATGGAGCTTTGTGTCCATCTCCCATCCCTTCCCTACCTCTACACTTCTGTCCCGGCTGTATACATCCCAACATGGTTTCATTCTGATCAAAATTTCTTCTCTATGATGTCTCCTGAGTTACATGCAACATAAAACATTAAGAGGGTTTGTTGTTTTCATTTTTTCCGTAAAGCAAAGGATTTGGCTCACAATTTACAATTCACTTTATGTGTTATAGAAGAAATACAGGCATGGAATATTGATTGGAGCAAAGAAGTCAAAGAAACACTATCCAGAAAAACAAGTCTATAGTGGCCAAAAATATTGGAAGGATGAATGAGGCTCGTGTAAGCTTAGAATGCAGGTCAGCATAACAGGCTGTATTCATGGCTTATTACTGTAGTGACTGTTTCTCCCTTAGTACATTATCTCCTTGTACTAGCTGGGCTGCTAGCCAGAGAATGATATGCTCTGATTGCGCACAGCTCCCTCCTGCCTTCCCACACTTTTCACCCTTCTTCTAAGAGGTCCTCTGTGACCACACCCCAACTTTACAACTGCCCTGGAGCACCAGAACATCATTCCTTCTTCTTGCCAAGATTAAACTTATATTTAAGGACAGTCTACTTGAATTTGGGCATTCATTATATTTTATTCCACTAGATCGTTGCCACAATTCCATGAGGTAGCAATTATATAGCCCCTTTTCACAATAAAAAAAAATGAATGCCAGAGAAGTGATTTCCTTGTGGTTACAACAGCTAGTGAGTATCAGAGGAAAGAATTCTGGGTGTTAATTCCACTGGACTCCCGACTCCCACCTACCTCTACAACTTCCCCTTTCTTGCATTCCCTGAGTGGATGCGATGAACTAGCGTCGTCTAAGCAGTGAATGAGTGATGAGTGCGCAATATGCTCCCCACCAGGGGGACTTTGCATCTTGAAGGAGAGGTCTTAGACATGGGAAAGACTGCTGGACTTCCAGTGGAGTAGCAGAAGGTAGGGGACATGTTTGGGGTCAGAAGGAACCTTCTCAGGAACCTGAAATCGTACCATGTAGAGAAGTGTCACAATCTGGTAATCCTTGGTCTGTGTCTGACAAATAGAAATATTTGTTCCTTGGGCTCACGTGGTGTTTTTAAAAACTTCAATATTTGCCAGCAGTTAGAAATTGGGAGATCGATCTAAAAATCTAGACTTGTAGATTTTCTCCGCAAATTGCATGATATAACATCACAGCATCCGTACTTTTCAATGAAAACAACTGACCAGAGCTTCCCTCTAAAGAGATTCAAGCTCTCATGTCATCACAAGGCCTACAGATCTCCTGGCTTATTTCACTTACTCCTGTGCCACTATAGGCATTTGAGTTTGAGACTCCTGAAGTAGATGAAGGCCTCTTCTGCTCATCAGAGGGGCATCATCCCTGGAGGCTGATGCTATCAAGAGGCGTGGAGGCTGAAGTTCCATTCTTCTGTTTTCCTTCAAGAAAGGAGTCAACGAATACATCAGCCCCCATATCTCAAGGCTGGAAAACATTTGACAAAAATAAGGCCCCTGTAAAATAAAATGTGCTTCAGCTTTGTAGGCAGGACTCTGCAGTCTGATAAGGCAGTGTTCCTATTAAGATTCAGATCTGGCCTGGCGCTGCGGCTCACTCCTGTAATCCCAGCACTTTGGGAGGCCAAAGTGGGCGACTCACGAGATCAGGAGATTGAGACCATCCTGGCCAACATGATGAAATCCTGTCTCTACTAAAAGTACAAAAATTAGCCGGGTGTGGTGGTGTGTGCCTGTAGTCCCAGCTACTTGGGAGGCTGAGGCAGGAGACTGAGCCTGGGAGGCAAAGGTTGCAGTGAGCTGAGATCGTGCCACTGCACTCCAGCCTGGGCACCAGAGCTCCATCACAAAAAGATTCAGGCCTTTGACTTGATCACTATTTTTTTTTTTTAAGAGACAGAGTATCTCTCTGTCACCCAGACCAGAGTGCAGCAGCACGATTATAGTTCACTGCAGTCTCCAACTCTTAGGTTCAACTGATCTTCTTACCTCAGCCTCCAAAGTGGCAAGGACTACAGGCAAGAGCCACCATGCCCGGCTAGTTTTAAATGTTTTGTAGAGACAGGATCTTGCTTTGTTGCCCAGGCAGAGCGCAAATTCCTGGCTTCAGGTGATCCTACCTTGGCCTCCCAAAGCACCGGGATTACAAACGTGACCCACCACACCTGGCCTGCTTCAATCATAATAAAGGTGGTGAGGGCCAGAGGCAGCTGACAGCTACCTACTTCACTACCACAATTTGCAAAAGGGATTGAAGTGTCCAGGTCCACAAAAAAGGCAATAAATAGGCCCGTAAAATTCACAGGACTTCACCTACTTTTATAAACATGATCCCCTCCTCCAACCTGGTCCTCCCAATACCCACTCATGGGGAAACTGACTCCCTCTGCTCATCCTATTCATGATGATTCTCTGGCCAGGGCCACATTTGAAAAGCCATCAAAACTAACATTTGCATTGTAAAAATAATACTCATAATCACAATCATAGTTAACAGTCATCGAACTTTATAATGGGCACTATGCTAAGCTCTTCCACTACCATATCTCATTTAATCCCTACAACAATGTTAAAATTTATCATTATTATGCCCTTTCTATAAATGAAGAAACGGAGACCAAAGAGATTAAGTAATTCGCCAAAGAACACAGCGAAAACATCTTGGAGTCAGATTTCAGGCCCAGATATCAGGGATAGTATCCTTGATAAAATGGGCAAAGAAGGTTTCCATCTACACTCTATTCATTTTTGAAATCTTTAACTGAAAATTTACAGTAACTAGATAAGATGTTAAATCTTGCTAATTCTATCTCCTTTTCGCATTAAGTGCATAATATATCTACCCTGCTCTCTATTTTTCCTTGCACGTGGTTGATAACAGAGCAGCTAGAACCCTAGTTATATTTTGGACAGTCTTTTTGTACTTTTTGACTTAAGAGCTCAAATACTGCTCCCATTGTTTTGCTTATTACCACGTGCGCTTGATTTGGCTCAGTGCTTGATCTCAGTGATCCAGTAATTTGTCTCACTGCAAATACCCTTCATTTCAGATGTGCCATATTGGGAACTCTATTTAATCAGAGTTTGTTTGATATGCGCTGGGAAATTAGCAGTGAGTGGGAAAAGTTGAGCAGATCTTCAGCCTCTGTTGAAGTCCAGGGAGAACTTTCACCTTAGCTGGAAATGATTTAAATCTTATATAGAGAGAAGTATTGTGTTTGCATGCGTCTCAATGATTTTGTATATTATATTCTAACAGCTATAATTCTCTGTTTTACTTGGGTCTTCATGGGAGGGAGAAGCTTAATTTCCTTATTCTTAGAGGGTTATTGTTTTCTCCAAAGAAAAATGTAGTGCCTGCTGAGTTTTGTTTAGGTGGCAACAGAAAAGAGAAGTGCAATTACAGGTTTTTTAAAATTGGAAGTTGAGTGGGTGACTTTGAAATGCCATAGAAATCAACTCAATTAGGTGTTTGGCTGGAAAACATCAGGATGCATCAACACTGCTTAGGCTGGCTTCCTATAGTCTGAAACAATGTGGCACAAAAAGCGTATTCAGAAGCATTGCTTTTAGGAAAATTATTACATAAAGCAGGACAGGGCAGGTTGGGTTTGAGGGATGGAAAGAACGAACCTTTTTGGATATGGGCCAGAAGTTAAAAGGGAGTTAGTGATAAAACCAAGGCAGCACTTTTGTGTAACAAAGCACAGACTTCACCTTTGAATTACATGAGCAGGTGGCTTGTAGGTTCACCGTCAGTTACTATCCACACCTCCAATGCATGAAGGTACTCTGTTGGGCCCTCTAGTTGCTCTGCTTACTGGGACTAGGGGGATCAAATAAGGCAGGAGAGTAATGAAGAGGAAAGATAATAGTAAACTAAAGAAAATGAGGGGCCAAACAGGGGTGAAATGTGTCAGGAAAAGTGCTGGCAACCAGGGAACAAGTCTAGCTAGGGCATGAGAAATCCAGTCTAACTCCAGGCAAGGATAGAAAATGAAGAGGAGTCTGATCCGGAAAGAGTATGGGAATATGGGTGAGGCTTTGTAAGTTCAGGGCAAGAAGTACATAGCTGGGTAGTTTCACTTTATTTTATTTTTTTTAATTAAAATTTTTTGTGTCTGTGTGTGTGTCTTTACAACAGAATGATTTATATTCCTTTGGGTATATAGCCAGTAATGGGATTGCTGAGTCAAATGGTATTTCTGTCTTCAGGTATTTGAGTAATCTCCACACTGTCTTTCACAATGGTTGAACTAATTTACACTCCCACCAACAATGTATGAGCGCCATGAAGTCCGTGCCTATGCCTATGTCTTGAATGGTATTGCCTAGGTTTTCTCGTAGGGTTTTTATTGTTAGGTTTGCACACTTTCTAATGGAGTTTGGTTTATTGCTTGTTCATTTGTTTAAGTTCCTTATAGATTCTGGATATTAGACTTTTGTCATACACATGGTTTGCAAATATTCTCAACCATTTTGTGCATTGTCTATTTAGGAATAGCATTGAATTTGAAAATTGCTTTGGGCAGTATGGTCACTTTAACAACATTGATTATTCCGATCCATGAGCATAGACTCTTTTTCCATTTGTTTGTATTATCTCTGATTTCTTTGAGCAGCGTTTTGTAATTCTCGTTGTAGAGCTCCTTCACCTTCTTGGTTAGCTGCATTCCTAGGTATTTTAATTTTTGTGGCAATTGTGAATGGGATTTCATTCTTCATTTGGCACTCAGCTCGGACATCGTTGGTTATAGAAATGCTACTAATTTTTATAGCATTTCTACAAAATTTATAGAATTGAATTTATATCCAGAAACATCACTGAAGTTGTTTATCAGAGTTAGGAGCTTTTGGGCTGAGACTGTAGGGTTTCCTAGGTA
>CAUYLG010042958.1:0-75623 GCA_963573385.1 Cacajao melanocephalus
CCATTGTTAAGCACAATATTGGCATAAAAGAGATTTTTAATACCCATTTTTAGACTGCATTCTAGCCTGGGCAATAGAACAAGAATCGCGTTCTCTCTCCCTCTTTCTCTTCCTCTTTCTTTCTCTCTTGCATTCTTTTTTTCTTTCTTTCATTCTTTCCTTCTTCTTTTCTTTTTCTTTCTCTCAAAAAAAAAAAAAAAAGAATTCCTGTTCTGGGTTGGGCGTGGTGGCTCACGCCTGTAATCCCAACACTTTGGGAAGTTGAGGCGGGTGGATCACTTGAGGCCAGGAGTTTGAGACCAGCCTGGCCAACATGGCGAAACCCCATCTCTACTAAAAATACAAAAATGAGCTGGGTGTGGTGGCACGCGCCTATAATCCCAGATACTCAGGAGGTTGAAGCATGAGAATTGCTTGAACCTGGGAGGGAGAAGTTGCAGTGAGCAGAGATTGTGCCACTGCACTCCAGCCTGGGTGACAGAGGGAGACCCTGTCTCAAAAAAAAAAAAAAAAAATTCCTGTTCTAGACTATTTAAGCATCAGGGTCATTATCTTCTACTAGGAAACATCCATCACAATTGGCTTAGTATTTTCATTTCCCCCCCATCTGTAGAAGGCTGATGTAGAATTGCCCCAAATCACAACTTAAGAATAAATAGCTAATGTTTATTAAGTACTAACGAAGTATCAGGAACTGTTCTAAGAGCTTTACACATAGTAATGAAAAGGCCCACAGAAGTAAAGGAAAACATCTACCAAATGGGTATGTGCATACAGACTTTCAGGAGCGGACCTAGGTATCAGCTCAATGAACAGGACATTTATGGAGAATGAAACAAATATTCTCATGTCCTAAGAAATAAAAATGCATTTCACAGAAGAAATCAGAAACACCCACTCGTCTCCATCTTGACTTAAACAGGCAACAACAATTCATTTCTCCTCCCCACAGACCCCTTATCTTAAAAGAGTTGGGCAGGACTGGCTAAGAAGGGAACCAGGCTTTTCTTGCAGCCCAGCCTCACATGGTTAAATTAGGGCACAATGTCACCACCGCCCACCCGTACATAACTAGAGTAACATAAGACAGGGTGTTGCTAACTCTTCCCAGTATCAAGGAAAGGCCAGGGTCTCTCAGCAAACAATATGAAATATATATATAAAGGAAAAAAGAAAGAAAGAAAGGCCAGGGTCATGGATGCCCGGGGCTGGAACTGGAGTTCACAATAGCTTCCTGGAAGAAACGCTGTGTTCTGAAACCTGCAGCTGGACTCTTCAAAGCTGTGAGTGCACGTGCATGGGTCCAGGTCCGCAGGGAGGTGGTGTGGTGGTACCTCCAGGAGCGGAGCGGGAGCTCGTTCAGTTATAACATTCCTAGGCCAAGGTCGGGTCTGAGCCTTGTTTCGCTGTTGCCCAGGCTGGAGTGCAGTGGCGCGATCATAGCTCACTGCAGCCTCGAACTCCTTCTAGGCTCAACCATCCTCCCGCCTCAGCCTTTCGAGTAGCTGGGACCACAGGAGAGCGCCACACATCCGGCTCATTTTTTAAAATTTTGGCACAGACGGGAGTCTCGCTTTGCTGCCCAGGCTGGTCTCGAACTCCTGGCTTCCAGCGATCCTCCCGCCTCGCTGTCCCAGAGCGCTGGGATTACAGATGTGAGCCACTTGGTCTGGCCTAGTCTGAGCCTTTCTGCTGTGAGTCCTTTCTGGCGCAGAAACTGACCAGGGGCCACTTCTCTGCAGCTGGGCCCGGTGTGGCCAGAGGGTAGAGGATGCTGGGGTCAGTCACGCACTCCAGGGCCACAACAACTTTCGCTCACACAACAGGCTCTGCACCCAAGTCAGCCGCACAGTCGCTGTCACGTCCCAGCCCCGGCCCCGTCAAGCCCACTACACACACACCCGGGCCTGAGGCGCCGGCTACCGCCGCTCTGCGGAGCTGCAATGGCCCCGCTTCCCTCTCCTTACCCGCTGGGCTGCAGTGCTTTTTCTATGGATGGCCAGGACCGACGCTCTGGGCCAGGACTGCTCGCTCGGGGCGCGAACCCGAGCCGCGGCGATACCCGGCAAAATAGACGGAGCCGCGGCCGGGTCGCGACACACTCCCCCGGGCCTAACCGGCTGCGCGCGGGGGCTGCTGGGAGGGCCGAGCGCGTTCACGGAGTGCGCAGGCGCAGCCGACTGCTCACTAGAGCGCCCCTGGCTCTGAGGGAAGCCGGAGCCGGAGCCAGCGCCAGGTCGGTCCTAGCGAGGTTGCGCTTCCAGTCGCCTAGCGCCTGGGGACGGCGCGGCAGGGCCTGAAGGGGAGCGGGGACAGATGACTGGTGCGTTAAAAAAAGGGCGACTGCCTCTCCATAGGGCCGACGAGGGAGCTCTTTGAGCGAGGACGGCGCTGCGAGTCTGTCCCTCGCACGGTCCTGGGTGGGATTTGAGACGGTGTGACTCGGGGGATTCGGGGGCGACTGGGATGAGGTTTGTGACTGAGACTGTGTGACTGGAATTAAGTCGAGCTCCGTAGGACTGAGAGTGCCATGGGCGCCTGTGAGATCACTGAGTTGACTGAGTGCGTGCGCTTGCGTTTCTGTGAGCGCGTCTATAACATGCACCATAAACCTTAATGTGTCGCGGTTTGGGGGATGTTTGTTTTCCTTCTCCGGCCTCATCTGGAGACCGTGACTGTGAGTCAGTGTGTGTCTGAGAAATGGCGCCCCTAATTGTGTGGTGGGTGGGTGCTTGCGGGGCTGTGAGGAAGTGACTGGATAATTGATAGTGACTGAGAGCCTCGGTCTCCTCAACTCTGAAACAGAGAGGGAATGTTGCATCCTCAAGAGCATCAGCTTGACTGCAGGATTTGGTGAAAAGAGGATTTTTTAAAATTATTTATTTATTTTGCATTTAATCACAGGCCTATTATTGGGGAGAATGTAAATGAGCATAACTTTTAGATTAAGATTTTGAAGGAGATTCCTGGCATAGAGTAGTTTATTTGCTTCTGCCCCAGATTCCGATGAGTGGCCTTTACTTGTTTCTTAGGGATTTTGAGGAGGAAGGGGGAGAAGATTTGACAAGATCTAGATTAAGAAAAAATAAAAGCAGCAGTATGGCTAGATCAGACAGTCCAGGATTAGGGAGTCAGATGTCTTGGGTTTTAGATCAGTCACTTTTTTCCCTTTATTAAAGCAGGGAAGAAACTTGAGACCCAAAGCACAAGTTCATACTCCCTCGTTTAAATTTAACATCACAGGGTTTTATTCTTGCCTTCTATACTCATGCTTATTTTCTCTAACAGAAATCTTGGTTCCCATCAATATCAACATATTTATTAAGTTATTAATATTTATGTATTAATATCAATAATTTATTAATTTGTTAGTTGCTATAAAACTAATTTAAAATTGTAACAACAAAGCTAGTAAATGAAATTTTAGATTGCAGTTCTTTTAGAGCAGTTATATCCTGCAGGCCGAATATGTCCTGCTACCAGTTGTACAATTAAGGAAATAAGAATGATTCATATATATATATATATATTTTTTGAGACAGAGTCTTGCTCTGTTGCCCAAGCTGAAGTGCAGTGGTGCAATCTTGGCTCACTGCAGCCTCTGCCTCCCAGGTTCCAGCAATTCTCCTGCCTCAGCTTGCCTAGTAGCTAGGATTACAGGCATGTGCCACCATACCCAGCTAATTTTTGTATTTTTAGTAGAGATGGGGTTTCACCATGTTTGCCAGGATGGTCTTGATCTCTTAACCTCGTGACCCGCCCACCTCAGCCTCCCAAAGTGCTGATATTATAGGCGTGAGCCACCATGCCTGGCCTTTTTTTTTTTTTTTTGAAACAGGGTCTTGCTCTCTCGCCCAGGCTAGAATGCAGTAGCCAATCATAACTCGCTGCAATCTCAATCTCACAGGCTCAAGCCAGCCTCTTGCCTCAGCCTTCTGAATATGTGAGACTACAGGCATAAGCCATCACACCTGGCCTGATTATTTTTTTAAACTTGGGGAAAAAATATATCCTTCACTCCCACAGAGTATGGTTTAGACTCCTGCCCCATATACTTTCTAGGTAAAGTAAAACAAAAAGTGGTGAAGTAAAGCAAAAACAAAAAAGCCACTAATACGGTTTGGCTCTGTGTACCCGCTTAAATCTCATCTCAAATTGTAATCCCCATAATCCCCCACGTTGAGGGAGGGACTTGGTGGGAGGTGAATGGATCCTGGGGGCAGTTTCCCCCATGCTGCTGTTTTTGTGATAGTAAGTTCTCACCACATCTGACGATCTTATAAGTGTTTGACAGTTCCTCCTTTCTCTCTCAATCTCTCTCTCTCTCTCTCTCTCTCTCTCTCCTGCTGCCATGTAAGATGTGCTTGCTTCCCCTTCTGCCATGATTGTAAGTTTTCTGAGGTCTCCCTAGCTATGTGAAACTGTTAGTCGATTAAACCTCTTTTCTTTATAAATTACACAGTCTTGGGCAGTTCTTTACAGCAGTGTGAAAATGAACTAATATACCCACATATTTATTAAGTTGCTTTCCATTCCTTACTTCCTCCAGCCATGGCAACCACTAATCTGCTTTCTGTCTCTATGGATTTGCCTGTTCTAGATACTTTGTATAAATGGAATCATACAATATGTGCCCTTTTATGGCTGGCTCCTTTCACTTAGCATAATGGTTTGAATATTCATCCATGCTCTGGCATACATCAATACTTTATTTCTTTTTCTAGCTGAATACCATTCCATTGTATGAATGTACTATATTTTGTTGCTCCATCAGTAGACAGACATGCATTGTTTCTACCTTTTGGCTATTGTGAATAATGCTGCCATAAACTTTGTGTACAAGTTTTATGGCATGAAGGCCAGCCATTGGTGGGGTAATATAACACAACTTATCAGTAAATGCTGAGTTTTCTTTGAAGTCAGTCTGATTTCTTAACAGTGCTTGATGTCTGCCTTGCCTGCTAGTGACCAATTCTCCTGTGTCTTTACAGAGCCTTGTCACTCACTCAATGTAAATAAAGACAGTGGTGGACACAAGGTTTCCCAAAGTATCCCTATGTGTAAAAGTGTTTCTTATTACTTTGGAAATACTGAGCTGAGTTTAGTGTTTATTCTTTTTCTACCAACAGACACAAAAAGGACAATTAAGTACATTCCTTAGAATGTTCAATAACATTTTCTACTGTGATATGGTTAAATACTCTTCTGTCTTCACCTTGTTTGAACACTTATTTTCAATTATTTTAAGTATATACTCAATATATGTAAGTGGGCCAGGTATGGTGGCTCACACTTGTAATCCCAGCCCTTTTGGAGGCTGAGGTGGGCAGATCACTTGAGGCCAGGATTTGAAGACCAGCCTGGCCAACATGGTGAAACTCTGTCTCTACTAAAAGTACAAAATTTAGCTGGGCGTGGTGGTGTGCACCTGTAATCCTAGTTACATGGGAGGCTGAGGCATGAGAATCCCTTAAACTCAAGAAAAAGAGGTTGCAGTAAGCCAAGGTTGCACGTCAGCCTGGGCAACAGTGCAAGAGTTTGTCTTTTAAAAAAGTCTTTAAAAAGACATATATGTGTGTGGCTGGACACAGTGGCTCATGCCTGTAATCCCAGCACTTTGGGAGGCCAAGGCGGGAGGATCACAAGGTCAGGAGTTCAAGACCCGCCTGCCAACATGGCGAAACCCGATCTCTACTAAAAATACAAAGATAAGCTGGGCGTGGTGGCAGGCGCCTGTAATCCCAGCTACTTGGGGGGCCAAGGCAGCAGAATTGCTTAAATCCTGGAGGTGGAGGTTGCAGTGAGTCAAGATCGTGCCATTGCACTCCAGCCTGGGCGACAAGAGCAAGGCTTTGTCTCCAAAAAATATATATATACGTTTCTTTACATACACACACACACACACTTACCAAAGTGCATAACATGTATCAGTAGTTTGTTCTGCAACAAACTACATCTCCTGCAATAAATATATAATTTATATATATATAATTATCAAAGTGCTGGGATTACAGGCCTGAGCCATCACAGCTGGCCAGTAATTTTTTAAAAAAGGAAAAATAAATGCTTGTGAGAATATAGTGAAATTTGAACTATCATACATTGTTTATGGAAATGTAAAATACTGTAGCTGCTGTGGGAAGTTTGGTGTTTACTCAATAAATTAAATGTAAAATTACAGGAATTCTACATATATATGCTTTGTGTGTGTATATATATGTTATATATATAAATATATAACATATAAATTATATATAATTAATAAATATAAATATAAATTATATATATATATTTTATATATATATAGGGCTAGCTATAATAATTTTTTTTTCCAAGACAG
The DNA here is from genome assembly GCA_963573385.1 of Cacajao melanocephalus. Taxonomy (NCBI): domain Eukaryota; kingdom Metazoa; phylum Chordata; class Mammalia; order Primates; family Pitheciidae; genus Cacajao; species Cacajao melanocephalus. The sequence continues at coordinate 6,341 of CAUYLG010042958.1, forward strand.
AGTCTTGCTCTGTTGCCCAGACTGGAGTGCAGTGGCACGATCTCGGCTCACTATAACCTCCACCTCTTGGGTTCAAGTGATTCTCCTGCCTAAGCCTCCTGAGTAGCTGGGATTACAGGCATGCGCCACCATGCCTAGCTAATTTTGTGTTTTTAGTAGAGACAGGGTTTCTCCATGTTGGTCAGGCTAGTCTCAAACTCCCGACCTCAGGTGACCCGCCCGCCTCAGGTTCCCAAAGTCCTGAGATTACAGGTGTGAGCCAGCACACCCAACCTATTTATAATTTTTGCATGGGGTTTTTTTTTTTTTTTTTTTTTTTGGTGGATATACAGAAATGCATTTGGCATTTTTATTACCCTTATATCTATTATCTTATTATTGCTAACATTTGTAGATTTGTTTTTTGCAGTGAAGGTCATATTTATTAAATAATGACAGTTTTGTCTCTTCCTTACCAATCTGGATATCTCTGATCACTTTGTCTTGTCTTATTGCACTGGTTTGGACCTCCAATACTATGTGAAATAGAAGTAGCAATAGTGAGCATCCTGGTCTCATGATAATCCTTGTCTTATTTCTGATTTTAGGTTCTGTAGATTCCCCATTTAGGTGGATTTTTGCAATCAGCCTTTGAAAACATTTTTTAAGAAATTCCAAACATAAACAAAAATAATGAATTTTTTTTTTTTTTGGGAAGATGAAGTCTCGCTCTGTTACCCAGGCTGAAGTGCAGTAGCACAGTCTCGTCTCGCTGCAACCTCTGCCTTCCGGATTCAAGCGATTCTCCTGCCTCAGCCTCAGTGAGATAGGTATGTCACCTTTATCTGCAGATTATAGAACTATAAAGCCCTAAAGAATCTATCACCTTATAAGCAGAACCCTAATGGATTACATTTTCAGATATTACTAGCATATCTTAAGTATTGTGAGACATTACAGTAGATGGTGTTATTATTAAATATTAGAAGGTAAGGAGGATGAAGAGTTATAAAAGAAACCTCAAGACGTGTTAATGAATATCCACTCAATGTCAATTGTTTATTCATTTGGGATACTCTATTTAAACTGAATAAAATTCAAAACATAATCCTAATGTGTTTTTTCTTTTTGAGATGGAGTCTTGCTCTGTCACCCAGGCTGGAGTGCAGTGGTGTGATCTCAGCCCACTGCAACCGCTGCCTCCGGGGTTCAAGCGATTCTCCTACCTCAGCCTCCCAAGTAAAATTATGGGCACAAACCACCATGCCTGGCTAATTTTTGTATTTTTAGTAGAGACAGCGTTTCGGCATGTTTGCCAGGTTGGTCTTGAACTCCTGACCTCAGTTATCCACCTGCCTCAGCCTTCCAAAGTGTTAGGATTACAGGTGTGAGCCACCTCGACCAGCCAGCCTAATGTGTTTTCATTGGAAAAATGAATAAAATAATTCAAAAATTCTCATGAAGAAACATGTCTTTATTTTCAAGTAATAAACTATATATTAATAATATATACATACATCTTTATTTCCAAGTTATAAAAGCTACTGAAAAGTGTCAAGGCTTGCTAGAATATGGAGAACAGAAATAGATGTGAGTATGTGAGTATTTAATATACGACTGATAGTATTTTAATTCAGGAGAAAGATGAATAATAATTCTGGCATAATTGGTTTTATTCCTGGATAGAAACAAGTCTGACATACTGCATTATTTCATATGCAGTAATCAATTCCTAATGTATTAAAATATACATCTCTGTGTATACACACTCACAGAATCACATATTGGAAAAACTGCACTCTATTCCTTTATTCTCTTGCCCCCTGAAATTTTCTAGAAGAAAAACCTTCTTAGGAAACATAGAAAACACTGGAAATGACTTGGGAAACTTATTTTATAGAAATAAAATAAGAATACAAGAGTGTTTACTGCAGCACTTGGCAAAAAAGAGCAAACAAACTGTAATATCACAATTGGGAAAATGGTTGAAAAGGCATTGGTATAAGAATACTGTGGAACATACTGTAACCATCAGAAAGATTGTTAGATCATCATCCATTGGCTTGAAGGAAAATCCAAAATGTACAGTTGAATGTAAAAAAGCAACTTTCAGGGAAATGTATAGTTATCATCCACTTTTTTTTTTGTAAAAACATAATAAAATAAATAATTGTGTTAATGTTTTAGCATGGAGAAATACATGGGTAATATACACAACCTTTAAACATTATTCAGAAGAAAATGGACACAGGAAGGAATGAGGAATGGAGAAGGACAAAAATAATCATTTTTTTTCCTTAATGGTACTGTTTCACGAATTTAGATGCAAATATACTATTTTTGTAATTTTAGATGAGGAACTTTCTAAAAGACATAAGCACACAAGAAAAGAATATAAACAAAATTTCATTTGGTTTTTCTCATTTTGATAATGCAAAACATTAGAATAGTCTTTAATAATTCTCTCATTTGCAGGTATTTTGCTCATTCTACCTTTCTTAATTTTATTATGAAATATTTTACTTCCTTATGCCTGTAAAAAGCAAAGTAACACAATGTTCAGAGAGACCCCCTTCACAGGATCTAAGAAAAAAGGAAGTGGGGCATAAAATAACAGATCTACAGACATAAACTTCATCCTCCCACGCATGCAATCTGTCCAGTGTGGGGAGCTGCTTGCTGAGCATTTTCTGAGCACAGGGAGAGCCCATTTTAAACACTAACCTAACCCCAAACAAAGGTAATCTATGGGCTTTTTTGTTTTGTTTTGTTTTTTTGAGACAGAGTCTTACTGTGTCACCCAGGTTGAAGTGCCATGGCACGATCTTGGCTCACGCAACCTCTGCCTCCTGAAAATTAGCTGGGCATGGTGGCACGTGCCTGTAATCCCAGCTACTCGGGAGGCTGAGGCAGGAGAATTGCTTGAACCAGGACCCAGGAGGCAGAGGTTGCAGTGAGCCAAAATCATGTACTCCAGCCTTGGCTATAGAGTGAGAATCCATCTTAAAAAAAAAAAAAATTCTAATTTTCTTGGAGACAATATTGATGTCTCTTTTTCTTTTAAAATCATTTTGTTTAAATTTTCAAACATACCAGAAAAAAGCAGCATATTCAACAGAATCTTTTAAATCTGTAACTATGTTTTTATCTGTCCATTTTTAAAATATGATGCCATTTCTCTTTTCATACTTTTTTTCCTCGTTAGTACACCAATATTTTATGTTTTCTGTTTCACTAGGTATATAATGTGGCAGAAAGAATTATCAGTCAGAATAAAATTCTTCACACACATTATTCACAATACTTTCCCCACCAACACCTAGGATTATTTCATGTTCAATAGGAAGTACATGATGATGGGAAATTTTCTTAACTTGTTACCTTCAAAGGGTCTTTCTTCAGTCAAATACCCTAACGGTGACTAAGTTCTGCAGAAGTTAAAAAGCCTTTCTACAAATAATACTGATGATGATGAATACAATAATGATGACTAACATTCAATGAGTATGTATTTATTATGTCAGGCACAATTCTAAGCTCTTTATGTGTCTGAATCCTCACAAAGCATTATGAGTTAGGTATTATAATTACCCCCCATTTTGTAATTTTTACTGAGACACACATGTATATATAAACAAAAAAATGATGAGAATAAATAATAAACTGATAAAGACTATTTTTTAGGAATGGAATGGATACAAGGACGATGGTCAAAGGCTACCTTTTTGTAATGTCTGCATGTTTTATAAGAAAAATATATTCACATATTATTTCTGCAATTAAAAGACATGATACGGCCAGGTGCAGTGGCTCATGCCTCTAATCCTAGCACTTTTGGAGGCTGAGGCGGGTGGATCATGAGGTTAGGAGTTCAAGACCAACCTGGCCAAGATGGTGAAACCCTGTCTCTACCAAAAATACAAAAATTAGCTGGGTATGATGGCGGGCACCTGTAGTCCCAGCTACTCAGGAGGCTGAGGCAGAAGAATTGCTTGAACCCGGGAGGCAGAGGCTGCAGGGAGCCAAGATTGCACCACTGCACTCTAGCCTGGACAACAGAGCAAGACTCCATCTCAAAAAAGGAAAAACAAAAAACAAGACATGATACAAAGATGTGCTTAGGGAGAATGCCCATCAGGGACTTGTATTTTGGCATGTATTATGGCAAACTATCTAGAGGAGACTACAATATACACCAATAGGATTTCATAAGTGATATTACAGTAACAAACAAAACACCATGAAGATATTAAAGGATCTCTATTGAGTGAAATGCTGTTCATGAACATTTTTACAATAAGGAAGCCTTAATGTTACAAAGAGCAAAAAATAAGCCATCTTCAAAAATAAAGAGGTCATTTCTCCCAGGTACTATTTTAAAATATTAAAAGTATTTTACAGATCGGGATGTAAACAGATGAAATTTACAGCCATGTAAATTTAAGATGGATTAAAATACTAATAATGTAACAATTAGACAAATTAGGGGAAAAAATTGAAAATCACAGGACTACATTTCCACATAAATTCTCTGAAGTTTAAGGTTAGAAAGGTATTAAAAGTGCTGTCCTTTTCAGCATGATAGACTGAACTATTTATCATACTGATAGACTGAATTATCTGATGTCAAGAGAAGTGAGCATTTAGTTAAGGGTTTCCAAAGTATATTCTGTTATAGGGTGTTTCTCCAACATTATCTTTCCCAGGCTGAATAAGCTGTAGTCCACAAATAAAATGCTTCTACATTATCCTGAATTATTATTTTTTTGAGAGGGAGTTTTGCTCATTGCCCAGGCTGGAGTGCAATGGCGCGATCGTGGCTCACCGCAACCTCTGCCTCCTGGGTTCAAGTGATTCTCTTGCCTCAGCCTCCCGAGTAGCTGAGATTACAGGCATGCGCCATTACACCTGGCTAATTTTTTAAAATATTTTTAGTAGAGATGGGGTTTCTCCATGTTGGTCAGGCTGGTCTCGAACTCCTGACCTCAGGTGATCTGCCCTCCTTGGCCTCCCAAAGTGCTGAGATTACAGGTGTGAGCCACCATAGCTGGCCTAGAGGAATTATTAAGCAGATAAATTCTATTTTGAGCCATCATTAAAAGCCTCCCTATACATTTCATATATTCTGGTTTATCACCAGTACAAATTTTGATGCTGAATAAGTTGTGGGCCATAATTAAAGTTCTTTCCACATTCCCTATATTCATAGGGTTTCTCACTAGTATGAATTCTATGATGACTAATAAGTTGTGAACTCTGAGAATAGGCCTTCCCACATATCTTACATTCATAGGGTTTCTCACCAGTATGAATTCTCTGATGTCTAGTAAGGTCTGAGCCAGAACGAAAAGCCTTCTCACATTCCTTACATTCATAGGGTTTCTCACCTGTATGGATTCTTTGATGTTTAATAAGTTGTGAGCTCTGACTAAACGCATTGCCACATTCCTTACATTCATAGGGTTTCTCCCCAGTATGAATTCTCTGATGTTGAGTAAAATTTGAACCACTACTAAAGGCCTTCCCGCATTCTTTGCATTCATAAGGCTTCTCACCTGTGTGAATTCTCTGATGTCGAGTGAAGTTTGAACCACTACTAAAGGCCTTCCCACATTCCTTACATTCATAGGGTTTCTCACCAGTGTGAATTCTGTGATGTCGAGTAAGGTCTGAGCCACAAATAAAGGTTTTTCCACATTCCTTACATTCAAAGGGTTTCTTGCCAGTATGAATTTTCTGATGATGAGCGAGTCTTGAGGGATGTCTAAAGGATTTTCCACATTCCTTACATTCATAGGGCTTCTCAATAGTATGAATTATCTCATGTGTAGCAAATTGTGAACCATGTCTAAAGGTTTGTCTATATTCTTTAGATGCACAGAATTTCTCTTTACTATTAATGATTTGCTGTAATGTAAAGGATGGATGCTTCCTCAAAGTGGGCAGATCTTCATGAGTGAATATCAGTTGATTGAAATGTCCCTCCTGAGAGCCAAGTTGTTTCTCAAACTGGATATTACATTCCCAATCATCTCTGAACCTAGAGCACTGAAAATCATGTCTTGTGAGTTTTTCCATTATTTGCCAGTGGGTTGATTCTATTTCATAAATTTCTTTCTTCAGAAATAATTTCTTGGTCTCACATCTTGATTCCAGGACTGAAAGAAAACATGAAAGCAATCACTCATGTTTTTATTTGTGAGAAACAAAACTTCAATCAATATGAGAGAATTTAACTGAATTGTTTTTTACAAATAGATGAGGAAAAAAAGAGAGAAATCAGATTACATCATAAGATGAGGGGAGTGATTAGGAAAACAAAGTAAGTCACAGGTTCCCAAACATTACTATACGTCAGAATTCCTTTGGGAAGCTTGCTAAACATACACATCATGCCTTAGTCATATCTCCCTTGTTAAAGGATGACTCTAATCATACCCACACACTATAGCTCATTGTGTGTACACACACAGACACATAACAGCATCCCACAGTATGAACTGTAAAATAAGGGAAATGGCCAGGTGTGGTGGTTCACGCCTGTAATCCCAACACCTTGAGAGGGTGAGACAGGCAGATCACTTGAGGTCAGGAGTTTGAGATCAGCCTGGCCAACATGGTGAAACCCGTCTCTACTAAAAATACAAAAATTAGGCATCGTGGCATGCACCTGTAATCCTAGCTACTGGGGAGGCTGAGGCAAGAGAATTGCTTGAATCCGGGAGGCAGAGGTTGCAGTGAGCCAAGACTGCACCACTGTGCTCCAGCCTGGGCGACAGAGTGAGACCCTGTCTCAACGAATGAATGAATGAATGAATGAATGATCACACTGTTAACAAGGCTATTGTCAGGATGAAATGAATATGCCTAATGGAAAATCCCCAGGGATTGGTAAACTATGGCCTATGGCCCTGGACCCATTTTTACAAATGAAGTTTTATTAGCCACACTTATTACATATTATCTATGGATGCTTTTGCGCTAAAAGGGCAGAAGTGAGTAGTTAAGATAGAGAATATGTGAACTGCAAACCTAAAATACTTACTATTCGGCCCTTCAAGAAAAAGTTCGCCAGCCCCTGCTTAGATATGCATTGTCTAACAGAGTAGTCACTAGCCACATATGGCTTTTAAAATTTCAAATAATTTAAATAAAATGTACATTTTATTTTGAAATAGTTGAATTTGAAAATTCAGTTTCTCAGTCACACTATTCATATTGCCAATTTTCACCAGCCAAACGTGGCTAGTGGCTTTTGTACTGGAAGTGTATACCAGACATCACAAATATAGAATATTTCCATCACTATTTAATGTTCTCTTGGATAGCCCTGCTCTGGATTCTGTAACTGGACAGCCAGAGCTCTTTAAAAAATAATAAGGAACTAGAGGGTGACAATCCAGAAAAAAGCCTAGCTTAAGAAAAGTCCAGTGTGGAATGAACATAGTATGAGTAGTAGATAGGACTCATTTGTGGACAGATATAGTATATGTTTGGAGTTTGATGAAAATAGTGTTTGTCTTGGAATTCTGAGATGCTGACCTTTGTTAAAGAGAAGAGGGGGCTTAACAAGTACATGAGCACTGTAGTAGTGATGAATGACTGGCAGAAAAGACACTTGTAGGTTCAAGAGAAGGAGAGATAGTAAAATGGAAGGCAGTGTATTGTACTGACAGATCAGAGATACTAGACTCAGTAACATGCATTTTATACTCAAACTTGAATAATTATAAGCTTTATTTTCTTGGGCAAATTAGTTCAATTTTCCTGCCGTTCTCTGTCTAATACAACAGGAATGATAATCCTCACGACTGTTATGAGGATTGGGATTAATGTTTGTAAGTACTATGGAAGGATTTCCATACAAAAGCAGGGACGTTAGGCAAGTGTAGTGTTTTGAAGTGTTATGGGCCCAGAGTAACTGAGATTACAGGTGAGCGACACCAGGCCCAGCTAATTTTGGTATTTTTAGTAGAGATGGGGCTTTGCCATGTTGGCCAGGCAGGTCTTGAACTCCTAACTTCAGGTGATCCACCTGCCTCGGCCTCCCAAAGTGCTGGGACTACAAGGTGGGTCACTGCACCTGACCCCCTGACTTATATGAAAAAATGAAAAAAAAAAAAAAAAGGCAGGGAGAGTAACTAGAAGACTTGAAAGTCACTGCCTCTTAGACAAGGAAATGGAGGGGTAAGGAAGGTACAGCTTTGTAAACTATTATACACGTAGGCCAGGTGTGGTGTCTGAAAGACATAGGTATTAAAAATAAGTAAACCTACAGTCATTTACTAATAGATACACAATATATAAAAGATGTATCTTGCAACATCAATAACATAACATGTGGGTGGAGAAGTTAAAGTATAGACTTTTTATATGTGGTCAAAGTTAAGCTATTATTATTACTATTATTATTGAGAGACAGGGTCTTGCTCTGTAGCCCAGGCCAGAGTGCTCACTGTAGCCTTACCTCCTGGGCTCATGGGATCCTCCTACCTCAATCTCCTGAGTAGCTGGAACTACAGGTGTGTGTTCCCACACCTGGTTAATTTTTTTTTTTTTTGAGATGGAGTCTTGCTCTGTCATACAGGCTGGAGTGCAGTGGCACAATCTCAGCTCACTGTAACCTCCACCTCCTGGGTTCAAGCAATTCTCCTGCCTCAGCCTCCCAAATAGCTGGGATTACAGGCGTCTGCCACCATGTCCAGCTAATTTTTTGTATTTTTAGTAGAGACAAAGTTTCACCATGTTGGCCAGGCTGGTCTCAAAATCCCGACCTCAAGTGATCCTTAAATATTTTGGTAGAGACAGGGTCTCAGTATGTTGCCCAGGCTGGTCTCAAAATCCTGGACTCAAGCAATCCTTCCACCCAACGTGCTGGGAATACAGGTGTGAGCCACCACACCCAGCCTAAAGTTATTATTATCTTACAATAGACTGTTATAACTATGAGATGTTTTATGTAAGCCTTATGGTAACCACAAAGAAAAAGTCTCTAGTAGATACACTGAAGACAAAAAGAAACACATCAAATCATACCACCATAAAAAAATCAAATCAGAAAGAAAGAGTGAGATAGCAACAAAGGAACTATAAAATTGTTAGGATTAGCTTGGCAGAGTGGTTCACAAGTATAGCCCCAGTTACTTGAGAGGCTGAGGCAGAAGATTGCTTGAGCCCAGGAGTTCCAAACTGCAGTGAGTTATGATTGTGCCACTATACTCTAGCCCCGGCAATAAAGGTAGACCTCATCTCTAAAACAACAAACAAAGAATCATAAGTGACTACTATGAATAACGATATGCTAACAAATTGGATAAACTAGAAAAAAGTGGATAAATTCCTAGAAACATGAAACTACCAAGCCTGAATCATGAAGAAATAGAAAAATCTGTACAGAGCAATTATGAGTCGGATAGTTCAATCAGTAATCAAAAACCTCCGAATAAAGAAAAGATGAAGTTTTGATGGCTTCACTAGTAAATTCTATCAAACACTTAAAGAAGAATTAACTCTGTTGGGCTTGGTGGCTCACGCCTGTAATCGCAGCACTTTGGGAGGCCAAGGCAGGTGAATCACGAGGTCAGGAGTTCCCAACCAGCCTGCCCAACATGGTGAAACCCCATCTCTACTAAAAATACAAAAAATTAGTTGGGCATAGTAGTGGGCACCTGTAATCCCAGCTACTCAGGAGTCTGAGGCAGAGAACTGCTTGAACCTAGGAGGCGGAAGTTGCAGTGAGCTGAGATTGCACCACTGCACTCCAGCCTGGACAACAGAGCAAGACTCTGTCTCAAAAATAAATAATAAAATAAAATAAATCCTATGGAGATGGTTGATATTTTCGTTTGAACAGGTACTGACCCTGTTAGGTTCAGGCTGCAAGTTCCAAGAAGCCTGTGGACTGTGATTCCAATGTCAGTTTGGTTTTCAAGGGCTTTGCAGTGTTACCTGGATTTGTCCTGTGTGTGCACCACCCAGTCCAATCTGAAACTTAAACTTTTAGTCTTTGATATGTTATTTACGGACAGATGCACATATATTCAGGTCAAAAGAGCCTAGGAGTTCATAAAAACTGAGTTTTTTTTTTTTACTTTGGAATTTTTGAACTTGAACATGGATTGCTTTTTTGAACTTGTTCCTTGCTGTGATCTTGATACTTTCTTGTTCCCTGGAGCTCCCCTATTCAGTTCTCTTGTCATAACCCTGGGGCTTTAGTTACCTCCCTCTGCATTGTACTTTCTGCAACTATGGCTGGGTGTGGCAGGAGGAAAAAAAGTAATGGGGGTTCACTCCACAGCAACTCTAACAGGAAAAGAAGGTTCCTATCCCTTGTAGTTTTAGATACCTGCAGGCCCCTACTGCTTCCACTGCTGCTGCTGCTATTGCTATGAGACTGTCTGGAGGCTGTGACATGGAAAAACAGGCAGAAAAACATACACATATATTTGTATGTATGTATAAACACTCACAAGCAAGAGATTGCCCCAATTTCTCTTGGTGTTAAGAATACCATTTCCTGTTCCTTCTACCAAAACTGCAAGGCTTCTCCTAGGCCAGGCCCAGTAATCCCAGCACTTTGGGAGGCCAAGATGGGAGGACTGCTTCAGCCCCAGAGTTCAAAATCAGCCTAGACAACATAGGGAGTCTTGGTTTTTATCAAAATTTAAAAAATTAGCTGAGCATAGTGGCACACACCTGTGGTTTCAGCTACTGGGGGTCTGAGGTAGGAGAATCGCTTGGGCCCAGGAGGTCCAGACTGCAGTGAGTTGGCCACTACACTCCTCCAGCTGGAATTGTCTCGGTCTATACCCCATGCAATAAACAAGTTAACTGCATTTGTAGACCCCTAAAAACATAACAGAAAATACCTAGAAATAGGCCGGGCGCGGTGGCTCACGCCTGTAATCCCAGCACTTTGGGAGGCCGAGGTGGGTGGATCACCTGAGGTCAGAAGTTCAAGACCAGCCTGGCCATCATGGTGAAACCCCATCATCTTTTTAAAAAAATAAATAAATAAATGAATAAAAAGAAGAAAATACCTAGAAATAAAATATCAAAAGAACTATAAGCCTTTTTTTGGGATAAGTTTGTAAAAATATATTGAAATACCATCAAGAAGGCCTAAATAAGTGGAGAAAAGTACTGTGATCATGGCTAACATAATTTAATATAATGAAGATATCAGTTACTACTAAAGTGATCTACAAATTCAATGTAATTTTTTTTTTTTTGAGATAGAGTCTCACTCCATTACCCAGGCTGGAGTGCAGTGGCATGATCTCGTCTCACTGCAACCTCTGCCTCCCAGGTTCAAGCAATTCTTGTGCCCCAGGTTCAAGCAATTCTTGTGCCTCAGCCTCCTGAGTAGCTGGGATTACAGTTGTGCGCCACCATGCTTGGATAATTTTTATATTTTTAGTAGAGCCAGGGTTTCACCATGTTGGCCAGGCTGGTCTCAAATTCCTGGCCTCAAGTGATCTGCCCACCTTGACCTCCCAAAGTGCTGGGATTACAGGCATGAGACACCATGCCTGGCCAAATTTAATGTAATTATACATACTAAAAACTCAACATTTAAAATAAAACATAAAGTAATTTTTTTAATTATATGAAAGATCAAAGAGAAAAGTATAACCAAAACATGCCTAAGGAAAAGGTGGAGGGATGTGTCCTACCAGAAATCAAGACTTTTTATATAAACAAGAGTAATTAAGGCAGGGATAAAAAGGCTCAACGTAACCAGAAAGACCCATGTATATATGAAATCTGAATATATGACTGAGGAGCATTGTTGATCAATGAAGAATAAATAGAGTTCTCATTTGAGAGGGAAACAAATTTTTTTTTTTAGAGATGGTGTTTCCTGTTTCCCTATGTTGCCCAGGCTGGTTTTGAATTCCTGGGCTTAAGCACCCCTCTGGCCTTTACCTCCCAAAGTGCTGGGATTATAGGCATGAGCTACCACACTCAGACAACTTGTTTTCTATATAGAAAAGATAACTAATCTCCATCTCATATTATTCATAAAAATCAATTAAAGTTGCATTAATAGGACTTTAATAAGAAAGTGAAAACATAAAAATTCTTGGGAGTCTGAGATCAGCATGGGCAACATGGCAAAACCCTGTCTCCACAAAAAATATAAAAAGTTAGCCGGATGTGATGGCACATGCCTGTACTCCCAGGAAGCTGAGGAGGAAGGATCACCTGAGCCTAGGAGGTAAAAACTGCAGTGAGCCATGATTGTTCCACTGTACTCTAGCTGGGATGACTTTTTCTGTCTAAAAAAAAAAAATTGGAATTCAAAACAAAATTGGGCTAGGGAGAGGTTTCTGAAGATCCAAAAAGTATAAAGCATACAGAAGAAAGATAAAAATGTTTGGCAGAGCGCTGTGGCTCACGCCTGTAATCCTAGCACTTTGGGAGGCCAAGGCAGGCAGATCACAAGGTCAGGAGATCAAGACCATCTTGGCTAACACAGTGAAACCCTGTCTCTACTAAAAATACAAAAAATTAGCCAGGTGTGGTGGCGTGCACCTATAGTCCCTGCTACTCGGGAAGCTGAGGCAGGAGAAGCGCTTCAACCTGGGAGATGGAGGCTGCAGTGAGCTGAGATCACGCCAGTGCACTCAAGCCTGGATGACAGAGTAAGACTCTGTCTCAAAAAAAAAAAAAAGTTTATAAGCAATATGTAATTTAACCATTTAACATACAATTTGACAATATTAACACAAAGAATCACTGGTCATCAAAACATATCATAAAGAAAGTGAATAAAAAGCTGTGCATAGTGGCTCACGCCTATAATCCCAGCACTTTGAGAGGCTGAGGCAGGCAGATCACTTGAGGTTGGGAGTTCGAGACCAGCCTGACTAACATGGAGAAACCCCATCTCTACTAAAACTACAAAATTAGCTGGACATGGTGGCGCATGCCTGTAATCCCAGATACTCAGCAGGCTGAGACAGGAGAATCGCTTAAACCCGGGAGGTGGAGGTTGCGGTAAGCTGAGATTGTGCCACTGCACTCCAGCCTGGGCAACAAGAGCAAAACTCCATCTCAAAAAAAATAAGTGTTAATAAAAAGGACATAAACTGGAAAACATATCTACAAAACATGCTATTGACCAAAAATGAGTATCCAGAACATATACAAGAAATTCCTACAAATCTTAGGAAAAAGACATATTAGATTAATACAAAAAGGATCAAAATGGCATTATATAGAAGAGTCATCACCAATAAACATATGGAAAAGTAATCATCTTCAATAACAACCAGGATAATTCAATTTAAATGATAAAATAAGATTTCATACTCATCAGATTATTAAAAAATGAAAAAATCTTATCATAAGGAGAGATGGTAGAACAAAAGTACTTCCCACATAAACTAATACAACAACACTTGGAAAACAGTTTGACATCACTTGGCAAAGCTGAGTAAGTATGTACACCAAGATCCAGCAATGGTATTCCTAAGTGTGTTTCCTAACAAATCTCTTGCACATGGAAGTCTGCAGATGTAAATATTATTGTCACAACTGTATGTTTAGGTATATACATTGTATATATTCTACTATGTTTATAAATACCATTTTAAGGGGAAAACTTAATGGATAGGTTGAAAAGCATAAAGGTCATTGTTAAAGAATATATTAGTGAATCAATACAAATCAAGGCCAAAGAAATATATATAAAGGCAGTATAAATGGAAAAACAGATGAAGAGACACAGGAGATAATACAGACTTTTTATGTCAGTTTAATAGGAGAGGGAAAGAAGGAAATGGTAACGAGGTAATATTTTGAAGAGATGACTACCAAGAACTTCCTATCACTAGAAAAAAAAAGATGTAAGTCCTCAGATTGAAAAATACTACCAGAAGCAAGGCACAAGGGGAATAAAAGTAATCATATCTGAATTTATCACAGTAAAAATTTAGCCTATTAAAGGAAAATATTACATTTTCCATTAGAGGAATGTAATATTTTCCTCTAATGGAAAGGAACAAGAATCATCTATCAAAAAGAAAACAGTGAAGAAAATCTTCATGGCCTTGTGGCAGGCAAAGATATATTAAAAGGGATAACAATGTACAGTTGGCCCTCTGTATTGGGTGGGAGGGGTGAGGAGGGTTGAGGTTTGGTTCCAGGGTCATGGCAGATACCAAAATCTGTGGATGCTCAAGTCCCTTATATAAAATGGCACAGTAAGTTGGTTTCAAACCAACTGTGGGTCTGAACCGATTAATACGGAGGGCCAACTATGCATACTTTACATCCATGATTGGTTGAGTCTGCAGATGCAGAATCCACAGATATAAAGGGCTGACTATACATATGGGGTGATCCCATTTATGTAAGATTCAAAAATAGGCTAAGGAAGAATTTCTTACTCAAGTCCCAACAAGTATGAAGCATTAAAAAAAAGATAAATACATTTGACTACATTAATCATTAAGAACTTCTGTTCACAGAAAAGAAAACCAAAAAGAGAGCTATATTCACTTCAAAGTGGAAAAAGACACTTGTAGTTTGTAGAATATGCAAAGTCTCATAAGCAGAATATATAAAGAACCCTTACACATCATTAAGAAAAATACAGACCAACAGAAAAACAGGCAAAAGATTTGAGCAGGCAATTCACTAAAGAATTTCAGAAAACCAATAATGACATGAAAATGTGTGTTAAAACTCATCAGTGAAGAAAGAAATGTGGTCGGGCATGGTGGCTCATGACTGTAATTCCAGCACTTTAGGAGGCTGAGACAGGTGGATCACTTGAGGAGTTCAAGGCCAGCCTGGCCAACATGGTGAAACCCCATCTCTACTAAAAATATAAAACTTAGCCGGGCATGGTGGCACATGCTTGTAATTCCAGGCTTAGGCGGGAGGAGTGCTTGAACTCAGGAGGCAGAGGTTTCAGTGAGCCAAGATCATGCCACTGAACTCCTGAACTCCAGCCTGGGTGACAGAGCAAGACTGTCTGTCTCAAAAAAAAAAAAAAAAAAAAGGAAAAAATAATAAGGAAATGCAAATTAAAACCACACCAAATTATTATTATACACTCAATAATTGATAAGAATCCAAGTTTGACAATATCATACACTAGGAAGCATGTGAAACAATGGGAACGTTCATATACTGCTGGTGCAACTGTAAACAAATACAAGTGTTGAAGAAAAGTTAAAATCAGGCAACTGGGCTGGGTGAGGTGGCTCACTCCTGTTATCCCAACACTTTGGGAGGCTGGGGTGGGAGGATCACTTGAAGCCCGGAATTAGAGACCAGCCTGGCCAACATGGCAAAATCCTGTCTCTACTAAAAATATAAAAATCAGCGGGGTGTGGTGGCACATGCCTGTAATCCCCATAACTCAGGAGGCTAAGGCACAAGAATCATTTCAATCTTGGAGGTAGAGGTTACAGTGAACTGAGATCATGCCATTGCACTCCAGCTTGGGCAACACAGCTATACTCTGTCTCAAAAAAACTAAAAAATTAGGAAGCTAGGTAGGGAACAGTGGCTCACGCCTGTAATCCCAGCACTTTCGGAGGCTGAAGCCTCCGAATCACTTGAGACCAGGAGTTTCAGACCAGCCTGGGCAACGTGGCAAAACCCAGTCTCTACAAAAAATACAAAAAATTAGCCAGGTGTGGTGGCATGCGCCTGTAGTCCCACCTACCCAGGAGGGTGAGGTGGGAGGATCACATGATCCCAGGAGGTGGTCAAGACTGCAGTGAGCCATGATTATGCCACTGCACTCCAGCCTGGGCAAGAGTGAGACCTTATTTTTTTAAAAAAGTAAAAGCACCCTGTGGAAACCAATAGACAGGTAAATGTTATTATTTTGCAAAGTCCATAAAAACTGAAAGAATAAACACAGTAATAGATTAAAAATGTAAAACATATGAATGAACAAGTTAAAGATAATTATCACACTATGGTGAAAATGTTCACTCTCACAAGTACTCAATATAATGAAAATAAAGCAGTCCAATATACAAAGAAATCACTGTAACATTTATATAACTTTGCATTAAGGTTATATAAGGGAGAAAATGTCCATATTTTTAAAGAATTACATAATGAGATTATGCAAGGGCAGAATGACATGAGGTTTTGGATTTGTTTGAAAATATTTGTGGCTGGGTGCAGCAAATATTTTCAAACACCTGTAATCCCAGCACTTTGGAAGGACAAGGCAGGTGGATGACCTGAAGTCAGGAGCTCAACGTCAGCCTGGCCAACATGGTGAAACCCTGTCTCTACTAAAAATACAAAAAAATTAGCCAGGCATGGTGGTGGGCACCTGTAATCCCACCTACTCGGGAGGCTGAGGCAAGAGAATTGCTTGAACCCAGATGGCAGAGGTTGCAGTGAGCCGAGATCATGCCATTGCACTCCAGCCTGGCTAAAAAGAACAAAACTCCATCTCAAAAACAAAACAAAAAAAAGAAAATATTTGCGTGACAATGGGGTAGATGAGTGGCATGTATTTTTGAAAATTTTCACAATGAAAAACATTCTATGACTTGTCAAATAAATGAGCCAAAACATTTATTTAAAATAAAAATTAACCATTCTTAAAGAGTACAATGAAGAATACTACCAAACACATTGTGAGCGTCTGAAAGCTTCAGAAATACCTTGTTTCTGAAAATCTAAGCAAATACAGAAAAATTTATATGTATAAAGTTGTGCTTTTACATAAAGAATGCATATATGCATAAAGAATGGTGCTTTTACAAACAAGCATTGATTAGAAAGCAGCCTAAATATGAAAGTATAAATACTTGAACTACACTAAAGGAAAAAACACAGAATTACATGAGAAAACGCATGTAGAAACTGTTACCTACCTATCTAATCTTCATGGTCAGATCTTCTTGGTACTTTTTTTCCTGAGTTTACCTTCTATCCTGCTGTGTGCTCAGCCTACATTTCCTTGCCATATCTTCTCCTGCTGTAAACCTCTGGGTATTAGGGTGCTTCCAGTTTCTGTCCTTGCTATATTTATTCTGGTATTTCATCCAGTCACCAGACTCTGTATCTCTATATGGAAGGCTCTCTAAATTTCCCTCCAATGCTGATCTGACCTCGCAGTTCCAAACTTCTATACTGAACTGCCTGCATGACATCTATGCTGTGTCCAATAAGCACCTGAAACTTAACATAAGCAAACCTACCCTTGACTTTGAAACCCGCAAATCTACTCATTCCCCATTTCAGTAATTACAAAGCCCATTCTTCCATAGGCTCTCCCTAAAAAGCATGACTCATTTTTTTCTCTTATACTCCAAGACTGGATCCTGGTAACTCTTCCTTGAAGAGGTTTCAAACCACCACTTCCTTCCACTGCCACTGATAACATTTCAGTAGTCTCTGAGCCATCAATGTATCTCAACCAGTCTACTACAAAAACCTGCTAAACAGCCACTCTGCTTCTAACCTTGCCTCCTACTAAGCAGCTAGGGTAATCCTTTTGAAACATGTTGCATCAAAGTTAGGTGCAGAGGCTCAGCCTGTAATCCTAGCACATTGGGAGGCCAAGGTGGGAGGATCACTTGAGGTCAGGATTTCGAGACCAGCCTGGCCAACGTGGCAAAACACTGTCTCTACTAAAATACAAAAATTAGCCAGGTGTAGTGGTGGGTGCCTGTAATACCAGATACTTGGGAGGCTGACACCCGAGAATCACTTGAATCCAGGAGGCAGAGGTTGCTGTGAGCCAAGATCATGCCACTGCACTCCAGCCTGGGTGACAGAGCAAGACTCCATTTCAAACAATAACAAAACAAAAACGTTAAGTTGCATCAAGCCATTTCTAGGTGCACAGCCTTCTGATAACTTCTCTTAGAATGAAAAGATTTCCCATGGCCTGTGTGGCAGACAGTACATAAACTGACCCACTCTTTCCCACTCCTGCCACTTTGATCTCATCTCCTACCCACGTACCCCTCTGCTCTCACCGCTCCAGTCACTGGCCTTTGGGGCTGCTCCTCAAACATAGCCAACACACAGCTGTCTCGCCCTTGAAGGTCTGGCTTCCTCTATCTGGAGCGGGCTTCCTCCCAGTACCTACAATGACTTACTATTGTGCTTCTTCGGGTCTCTGCCCAAATATTACCATATCATTTGGTAAGATATGGCAAATTTCTCTTGCCTCTTCACATAAAATATCATCCTTTATCCCCTTCCTGTACTTCATGTTTCTTTTGAGTATTTACTATTACCTTATATGTCATATATTCATCTATTTTCATATCTCTCCCTACACTGGGGGAATAAAGATTATGCATGTTCTTTTTTTTTCTTTTTTTGAGATGGAGTCTCTGTCACTCAGCCTAGAGTGCAGTGGCGTGATCTCAGCTCACCGCAACCTCTGCCTCCCGGGTTCAAGTGATTCTCCTGCCTCAGCCTCCTGAGTAGCTGGGACTACAGGCCCATGCCACCACACCGACTGATTTTTGTATTTTTGGTAGAGATAGAGTTTCATCATGTTGGCCAAGCTGGTCTTGAACTCCTGACCTCAGGCGATCCACCCGCCTCAGCCTCCCAAAGTGCTGGGATTATAGGCGTGAGCCACCACGCTTGATCACATGTGTTCTAGTCATTACCGTAACCTCAGTGTTGAGAATAGTGCTGGGCATACCATAGGCACTCCAGAAACATAAACTAAATGAATGAATGTGCTGTCCTGTTCCTCCTCCTTCAGACCAAATCTCTCTTTGCCACTTCTGAGTTTTCCATGGAGACACATGCCCTTTATTTCCAACACTATCTAAAGTCAACGACGCTCACACCCAAATCTTCCCCTATGACTTCTATGTGGATGAACCCCTCTTCTACTTCGTTAGCCCTCACCTTCTGCTAAGCTCCCTATTTTAACTTCGCTTAGGGTTGTTCTACTTTGTAGAAGTTATTTGTAGATATGTTCTAGTACTTCTACTAGGCAGTAAGTTCTGAAATTGCTTATTCCTTTTTTAAACTCTGCAGCAGCTAGCTCAGTGCCTCATACATGTTAGAAAAATCTATAAATGTTGGTTAAAAAAATATATGAATGAATAAATGAGGGCATAAACCCCTACTCCAAAAATCTTAGTAAAAGAAAATAAGTCTTTGGCAATGTAGGAAAAAATCTATTTCTGGAGACAGTGATGCTTTTATTAGACTAAATACAAAGGAGGATGAGAAGCTAGGAAGGAAATGGATCCAAAATATGGATAGAAAGGAATATCACTAGAGAGGGTGGAGGAGGGCACCAGCTGGTTAGAACTGAGAGGGAAGTATAAGAGGAGAAAAGTGGCTGGGTGCAGTGGCTCACGCCTGTAATCCCAGAACTCTGGGAGGCTGAGGCAGGCAGATCACGAGATCAGGAGTTTGAGACCAGCCTGGCCAACATGGTGAAATCCTGTCTCTACTAAACATACAAAAATTAGCCAGGTGTGGTGGCGCCTGCCTGTAATCCCAGCTACTGAGGAGGCTGAGGCAGGAGAATTGTTTGAACCTGGGAGGCGGAGGTTGCAGTGAGCCAAGATTGCACCACTGCACTCCAGCCTGGGTGACAGAGTGAGACTCTATCCGCCCCCCCCGCCAAAAAAAAGAAGAAGAAGAGAAAAACAGGCAAAATGTGTTAGGTAAGGGGGAAAGGTAAGATCATTTGAAAGCTCATGGAGAAAAGGTCTTACATTTGCACAACAGGCCAAAAGCCTTTGAGGGGAGTTTCCCAGATAGCATCTAAAAGATGCAGTCTCTCTACTGGCCAAATTGGGCATTACCTGCTGTGCCTCACTTACCTGGCCACTGGCCTCTTGTTAGCTCTCTGTCAACCAACCAGGGCTCCTTCCCTTGCTCCAAGTAGGAGATCACATTTGGTTTAGAAATAGAATGCCCTGCTTACAAAAGAAGTAACAAAACAAATTTATCATGAGAATATCCTAGAATTCAAATCCAGTCCCTTCATTATAAAGAAAGACATGACATTATGAGAAGAGTCAAAGAAAGGTACAGTGGACTTATGAACAGAAGATGTAAAACATCCCCGAAAACTCAATGCAGCTTCCTTTTTCCAACTCTCCAATATTCAGAACATTCCTATGAGAACAGGATGTTGAAATTCAACTGGTTTTGAAAAGGCAGGTGAGCATTTCACATTGGAGGAAGTAGACCTTCCAAGGGCAGAATCTAAATTACTATGGACAGATGTCCTTACCCATTGAAACCAGGTTGCTGTAATTTTCCAGCATCACATCTCTGTATAAATCTCTCTGATCGTCATTCAGGCATTCCCACTCCTCCTGAGAGAAGTCTATGGACACATCACTGAACATCACTGACTCCTGGAACAATAACCATGTATATGACTTGATTAATCAAAAATAGTATTTTTTGTGAAGGAAAGAGAGAAGAAAAAGATTAAGGTAGAGGAAGTAAAATATAGTGAGCATATGGATGTCTGGGACGCAGTGGAGGACTGTAAACAAATAAGCACAACTGAATCACTGGGTTCCCATGTCATTCTGTTTCCTACAAATGAAACTGCCTGGATATGGTAGGATACCTCCATTACTCAAACAAGATTGGGAACGTACAAAAATTCAGCTCAGAGCGCTTTCCCAATAAAATGAAATTGTATATGCAATGCCTCGCACTATACCTGTCATATAATAAATCAACAATACGTGTGATCTTCTTTCTGCCCCTCTTTTCCCAAATAGCTGAGAGTCAAATTTCAGAATAAGGGATAAAGGCAAGACATTAAAAGCCTCCGGAGAGAAGAGCAGGTCATATAAAAAGCATCAAAAATTAGAGGGGCAATGGAATTCTCAAGAACACCTCTAAAAGTGAGAAATGGTAGGAACAATTCTTCAGTATTCTGATGGAGAAAATAAATGCTGACCTAGACTTTCATAACCAAACTATCATTCTGTTTTGAGTGTTGAGAAAAGACATTTGTAGACATCCAAGGACTCAACAGTTTCTTTGGAAACTTCTAGAGAATGTGCTCCACAAAAACAAGGGAGTAAACAAAAAAAGAAGACAACACAGGATTCAGGAAGTAGGTAAAGTCTCAGGAAAGCTGTGCAGCTGGCCTAGAGAGGAAACTAGACCAGATAGGAACAAGGAAACATGAAATGGGAAAGCAAGTCTCTACATCAAAAGGAACTGATGTGTCTGACCAGAGGGAAACGTATTAATTGGCAGTGATGCTGGAGATTCTGGATATAAACAGAGAAATGATTAAGCAAATGGGGGAGAAAGCAATTAACCCCAGGAAAATGAAGGGTTGTGCAGAACAAAGCCATGAGCTCGCTTGGCAGAGAATAATATTTGCAGCCATAATAAGGTGTATACTATCGATTTAACCAAAAATGGTGATATGATAACCATCAGGAAAAATGATGGTTATTGCGGTATGGGAATACAGTATCCCTTTTAACTTTGCAATCAATCAAGAGATAATGACTAAAGTGAGTTTATCAAAGAATGGTAATTAACCAGTTTTCAAGAGTTGAGGGCAGTGGCCTTTTGGAGTGGGACTGGTGATGGGACAAAACCAGAACTGAACTACTTCCCTTGTAGACATGTATAAAATTACTTTTTTAAAATATTGTACCTTAGAAAATTATAGTTGCATATACTTTAAGACTCTGACTCATTCCTATGCCAGACTATTTTATAATAAGAAATGTTCCTTGTTACAACAAATGCTATTCAGAAGTTTCTCACTGAATAATATTCTATTATAAGGCTATAAAAGACATCTATTCTTTTGCCTTTAGAAATTCAGGGTGGAGGTGATCTTTAAAGACCTCCCCAACATTGGCTCAACCTTATTTATAACCACCTACTGCCCAGCTGTAAATTCCCCTTATAACTAAGTGACAGAAAACTGGTGAAGAACGATTCAGTTTCACTACTGACATTACTGACATCATTGTTTTTGTTTTTAAACAGGGTCTTCCTTTGTCACCCAGGCTGAAGTGCAGTGGTATGATCACATCTCACTGCAACCATCACTTCGTGGGATCAAGTGATCCTCCCACCTCAGCCTCCCGAGTAGCTGGGACTATAGGCATGCATTACCATGCCTGGCTGATTTCTGTATTTTTTTGTAGAGACAGAGTTTTGCCATGTTACCCAAGCTGGTTGCCAGGATTCAAGCAAACTACTAACCTCAGCCTCCCCAAATGCTGGAATTACAGGTGTGTGTCACCACATTTGGCCACTGATTTCAATTTTTCATGGATGCTTAGTGAGGTATCAGAGCTTTGTACCAACCACTGGTCACACTCTCAGACATAAAAGGCTCATTAACCTGGAGAACATGCCATGTACTAAGACTGAAATCAAACAAAACCACAGCACATGTTTTCCTATTGCAAAACCCAGGTCTATGCAGCTAATCAGGGCTTTTTCCTGTGAGTTGCCCCTAATTACTTATTTTCATCCCATCAAATCACTGTTCAAGCAAGTTAGATTCATTAATTCAATGTGGGGAACACATTTTTATACCATCAGGATTTCTGTTAAAAGTCTGAGATAGGGGATGCTCAAGGACTTTGTAAATGAGTATGTAAACATTGTCTAAAAGTGGAGTGGGGCAGGGTAGCTGGGCATGGTGGCTCACACCTGTAATCCCAACACTTTGGGAGGCCAAGGCAGGTGGATAATGAGGTCAAGAGATCGAGACTATCCTGGCCAATATGGTGAAACCCCATCTCTACTAAAAATACAAAAATTAGCTGGGCATGGTGGTGCGCACCTGTAATCACAGCTACTCAGGAGGCTGAGGCATGAGAATTGCTTGAACCCGGGAGGCAGAGGTTGCAGTGAGCCGAGATTACACCACTGCCCTCCAGCCTGGGCAACAGAGTGAGACTCTGTCTCAAAAAAAAAAAAAAAAAAAAAAGGCGGGGGAAACTGGAGAGGAGACGAGTTGTTTAGGAAGAAATGCAGGTCCTGTTCCTGAAAGAGGACCCTGGAAAACAGTGTAAAAAAATTATCCCCAATCTGATCTGAGTCAGACCATTATTACTTACATAATTCTTAATCTCTTTATGGAAAGAAGTTATTCTTGATGAAATTGATAGGTGATTTTCTGATGGACATTAATCTAATTAAAACTTCTTCAGAGAAATTTGTTATTCAACCACTTGGCTGACTAATAGTTAACTGTGAGTTAAGAATATAAATTTTTGGCTGGGTGCGGTGGCTTATGCCTGTAATCCCAGCACTTTGGGAGGCTGAGGTGGGCAGATCACTTGAGGTCAGGAGTTCGACACCAGCCTAGACAACATGGCAAAACCCCTTCTCTACTAAAAATACAAAAATTAGCTGGGTGTGGTGACACCTGTAATACCAGCTACTCAGAAGGCTGAGGTAGGAGAATCACTTGAACCCAGGAGGCAGAGGTTGCAGTGAGCCAAGATCGCACCACTGCACTCCGGCCTGGAAGACAGAGACTCAATCTTAAAAAAAAAAAAAAAAAAAAAGGAAGAAAAGAAAACAAAAGGTAAATTTTCTAACAATGATTATCTAATCAGTTCTTTCTTTTCTATGAATTGGCTTGTTAGAGATCCTTTCCTTTACAGCAAAATTCTGGCATTGCTTATAACCAAACCTTTTGAAAGGTGTTTTTCTTTCAAACATCAAAAAGCATCATAATGAGGAAAGCAAATGTTTACAGGTACTAGAGGTAAAAATCACTCTATCTGAGCAAAAGGAAACAGTATCTCACCTGAGCCATGGCTTTGATATTTGTAGAAAAGGACCTTCTCTTGGCTCTTCTTTTGGAAAAGGGTAGAGCTGGGAGAGGCAAAAGACGATAGATAAGACCCCACTTTTCTCACAGCTCCCGGCCCAGAATGATCATTTCCCTTCTGTTCATGCTTTAGAAACACTTACAGGGTGTCAGTGAGGAGAATGGGCAAATCTCTCTATCATCCCTAGCTTCAAAGATACCAGGCTATAACTGGAGCAGGATGGATTAGGGCAACTCCATATGGCTAGGAGAATACATGTTTATATACACACACATGCACACATATAAAGATTTTTTTTTTTCCCCGAGATGGAGTTTCGTTCTTATTACCCATGCTGGAGTGCAATGGCACGATCTCGGCTCACCGCAACCTCTGCCTTCTGGGTTCAAGCAATTCTCCTGCCTCAGCCTCCCGAATAGCTGGGACTACAGGCGCACGCCACCACGCCCAGCTAATTTTTATATTTTTAGTAGAGACGGGGTTTCACTGTGTTGGCCAGGATGGTCTCGATCTCTTGACCTCGTGATCCGCCCACCTCGGCTTCCCAAAGTGCTGGAATTACAGGCATGAGCCACCGCGCCCGGCCCCTAAAAATTTTTTTTAACTCAAATTATGTTATACACACTACTTACACACATTGCTATTTTTACTTAATATATCCTGGAATGAGGTCCCAATTAGTATGTATTATGCTACATAACTGGCTTAATAGTGACATTGTAGTCCATTAAATGGATATAAATTTATTTAACCAATCTGTGGCCAATCATCGTTTGAGCTTTATCTAGTTTTTCACTGTAATAAACAATGCTGCAATAAATATCCTTGTGCATATGTCATTTTACCTGTATATGAATTCTTAACAATTAATTCCTAAAAGTATCATTGTTCAAAGATTATATACATCTTAAGTATGGATATGCCTGGGCTAAACCAGTATTCAATGTGCTTGGATTGTATAATCGGGTTGCAAGTGCTAACCAAAAACAACTTGCTTGCTTAGTTTGAGAAGACTTTTGGGGTTAATGGGTCTTGACTTAAGATAACTGAAACCCAGAAAATAAAAAATACTACTGAAACCTTAGGAAGATTCTAAAATTAATAATAGTAACAATAGGAAGGAATTTAAAAGTATAAAATGATGTAAAAATAGACTAAACTCACATCACTGATGTTTTAGAATAGCTTCTAAGTATAAGTGTAGTAATACAACTTATAACAATTGTGTGTATTCTTTTTTTGAGACAGAGTCTCACTCTGTTGCTCAGGCTGGAGTGCAGCCATGCAATCTCTGCTCACTGCCACCTCCACCTCCCAGGTTCCTGTGATTCTTCTGTCTCAGCCTCCCGAGTAGCTGAGATAAGAGGTGTGTGCCACCATACCTGGCTAACTTTTGTATTTGTAGTAGAGACGAGGTTTCACCATGTTGGCCAGGCTGGTCTCCAACTCCTGGCTTCAAGTGATCTGCCTGCTTTGGCCTCCCAGAGTCCTAGGATTACAGGTGTGAGCCCCTCCACCACCTGGCCAATTGTGTATATTCTTTTTTTTTCTTTTTAAGACGGAGTCTTGCTTTGTCACCCAAGCTGGAGTGCAATGGCGCGATCTCGGCTCACTGCAACCTCCGCCTCCCAGGTTCCAGCTATTCTCCTGCCTCAGCCTCCAAGTAGCTGGGACTACGGGTGCCCGCCACCACACCCAGCTAATTTTTGTATTTTTAGTAGAGATGGGGTTTCACCGTGTTGGCCAGTCTGGTCTCAAACTCCTGACCTCAGGTGATCCACCCGTCTTGTCCTCCCAAAGTGCTGGGATTACAGGTGTGAGTCAGCACACCCGGTCTTGTGTGTAATTTCTATAAACATCTTCACTTTAAGATGGTAAAATGCCCAAAAGAATAAGTTATACTAAAATACTAAAGGAAGACTAAATTGTTTAAGGGGAAGAAATGAATTAGTGATCAATGTTTAAATGTTTAAGAAAATTTTGGTGTTTTGCTTATTAGACACAAGAATTTAATAAACAAAATTATACAAACTATAAACAGCAGTGAATATTATTCTCTATGCACCAAGCTTCTTGTTCATTAAACAATTCATCAATTATTTCATGTAAAAACTGACCACCCAGAAAGTAGCACCATGTTATCAATTATCTGATGGCTTCCTCTACGCATAAGCACTCACTGCATTTCCCCAGATGAAAACCAAAGTAATTGTCTCTTCCTTAAAATCTAAATGTATCTTTTGATATTATTATTACTATCACATATTAAGCTCTTAGTATTCTTTTATCAACCAAGTAGCCTATGATATACAATAGCCAGGCATTGTACTAGATACTAAAGAGTCAAAAATAATCCACAAAGATCTGAAAACAGTTCCTTCTCCTATATTCCTCATTTGAGCCCTCCTTTCTGGTCTCTCCTCCTGGCCTTCCTCTGGTTAAAGGGATGTCCTCAAATGCTGTACCTTCAAAGCAGAATGGCATAAAACATTCCCACTTCAACATCTCCATACCATGCTTGTTGCATTCTCAACACTCCTCCTCTTTGTCCTGGAGGGCGGCTGAATTTTTGCATTGGAGGATCTGCTCCTCTCTTTTAAATTCAGCCCTCATTAATGTTAAAAAAAAAAAATTATGCAATGAGAAAGAAAACTTCCTCAACTCAATGAGTAGCATCTACAAAATACCTACTGTTAGGAAAGACAGTCACTGTAGGTCTCTTACACTCTTACACATCTTGCTGGGTATGCTTAGAATGCAAGTCTCTAACTACTCTTTTAACTGGGCCATTTCCCAGGGTTTTATGCAGCTGATAACCTTGAGAGATGAGATAACAGCACAAACAGCAGGCTTGCTTACTGTGGACTATAAAAGCAATGGATTATCCAGGCTCAGTGTTCCTCAGTGGCTATGGCCATGTACTGCATGAACAGCATCCATGTAGACCATCATGCTGTCCCCATGGGAGCTGAGAAAAAGAGGAACTGATGAAAGCTGATGCCTATGCTGCTTGCTGTGCCATGAGTAATATAGTCTTTGTCTCTGATCCAGGAGTCTCATGTTTTCTACCAGCATTCATGAAACTAACAGGCTGATGTATTAGCTTGTATGTATGAAAAAAAATCAAATCCTAGAGCTAATATTACGCCTAATGTTGAAACACTGAAAAATTTCCCCCTGAATCCAGGAAAAAAAAAATAATGTGTATTATCATCATTTCTTTTTAACAATGTACTAGAGGGCTTGGCCAGTACAATAGGGCATGATGAAGAAATAAAAGATATAAAGATTGGAAGGAAAGAAATAAAACTATCATTATTCACAGATGATAAGTTGCAGACATAGAAAATCCTAAATAATCAACAAATTCTTATAATTAGCAACATGATCTTGGCCTGGCACCTGTAATCCCAGCACTTTGGGGGCTGAGGCGGGCGGATGTCTTGAGGTTAGGAGCTTGAGACTAGCCTGACCATCATGGTGAAACTCTGTCTCTACTAAAAATACAAAAATTAGCCGGGCATGGTAGCACCTGCCTATAATCCCAGCTACTTAGGAAGCTGATGCAGGAGAATCAATTGAACCTGGGAGGCAGAGGTTGCAGTGAGCTGAGATCTCACCACTATACTTCAGCCTGGGCGAAAGAGTAAGACTCTGTCTCAAACAGAAAAAAAAAATTTTGATGAAATTGCACCACACAACCAATAAAATAGTTAAAAGACTAACACTACCAAATTATGAAGAAGATATGAAGCAACTGGAAATTTCATACATTGCTGGACAGAGGGTAATCTGGAACAACCACATGAAAACTCTGTAGTATCTATTAAACATTAGCCTACCCTATGATCTAGCAATGCCACTCTTAAGTGTTAACCCTGGACAAAAGCCTTCATGTGTTCACCAAAAAACATGGTAGAATGTTCACAGCAGCAGCATCATTTGTAACAGCCCCAAACTGGAAACAACCCAAATATCCATCAACAATGTAATTAACTAATATACTGCAATATATCCCCAATGTAATGAGATGTAAGTATAATTACACTGAACAACATGAATGAATTTCACAAACATAATATAGAACAAAAGAAGCCAGGCATAAAACAGTACATGCTGTATAATTCCATATATACATGAAGTTCAAGAATGTGTAAAATAGCTGGACACACTAGCTTACGCCTGTAATCTCAGCACTTTGGGAGGCCGAAGCGGATGGATCACCTGAAGTCAGGAGTTCAAGACCAGCCTGACCAACCTGGTGAAACCCTGTCTCTATTAAAAATACAAAAATTAGCCAGGCGTGGTGGCTGGTGCCTATAATTCCAGCCACTCGGGAGGCTGAGGCAGGAGAATCCTTTGAACCTGAGAGGTGGAGGCTGCAGTGAACCAAGATTGCATCATTACACTCCAGCCTGGGCAACAAGAGAGACTCTGTCTAAAAAAAAAAAAAAAAAAATGGTAAAACTAGTTAATGATGATAGAATTCTGAATAGATTGTGAGGGAGAAACAACTGAGAAGGGGCATGAGGAAACCATCTCAGGTCCTGGCAAGTTCGTTATATAGATCTAGGAGTGTTATACAGCTGTACACTTAAGATTTGCACATTTTATATAAGCTCTATCTATCAACAGCCTCTTGCTTTGTTGCCCAGGCTGGAGGGCAGTGGTGTGATCACGGCTTACTGCAGCTGCAAACTACTGGGCTCAAGCAATCTTTGTATCTCAACCTCCTAAGTATCTAGAACTTATAGGTGCCAGCCACCATGCTTGGCTAATTTTTTTTATTATGTATGTATTAATCTATTTATGGTAGAGTCAGGGTCTTACTATGTTGCCCAGGCTGGTCTCCAACTCTTGGCCTCAAGCGATCCTCCAGCCTTGGCCTGGCAAAGTGCCAGGATTACACACAAGAGCCCCACACCTGGCCTAAAAAAGTTTTTTAACTCTTGGAACTATGTTTTGGTAGGGATATGGAGCAATAAAATATTTCAAACATTGCTGTTCAAGTACAAATTTGTCCTCCCACTCTGGTAGATATTTTGACACTGTTTAGTAAAGTGGAAGATACCATATGGACCAGCAATTCTGCTGGTAAATAAACTCAAGCATGTGTACCCCATGTAAAAGAATGTTTGTGGCTGTGTTGTTTATAAAATAAAAAAACTATAACTAATAGGTCCATCATTATTAGAAAGGATGAATAATTGTGGCATACTTCAAAAGCAAGAATACAATATAGCAAAAATATTGAATGAACTGCTATTTTATCTAATAGGGATGATTCACAGAATTATAAAAATAAACCGGAGACAGTATGACAACATTCATATAAAGTTTTAAAACGGGGAAAAACTGGAGTATAATGCCTAGAGAAGTATACATAAGTGATAAAACCTCACATTGTGTGACTTATCCAGCCACACAAACCTGATCACACCCCCACCATGGGGATACTCAGCTACAGAAAATCCACACCCAAAGCAACAGGGTCGTACACGCAGGGCCTCTATCGATCACACAAGCACAAGTGCACACTTACCAAGGAGATATTCACAGTCACAACGACAGGCAGTCGGCACACACCTGTACCCGGTCACAGTCACGATCACACACTAACCATAGCTACACACACAGAAACATGCAGTTACTCGCAGGTATCCCCACCTGAACTCTGCCGCACACAGTCACACAGCCACACAGTCCCACCCCACTATGGGGACAAACGCTAACACTCGAGCAGCCACAAGCTTCCCACAGCCGCGCGCACACAATGCCGCACATGGTCCCGCTCCTTCTCACACACACCAGCAGCCAGTCTCCGAGGCCGTGCTGCACACGGTGTGAGCGTTGGAAACACTCATCACAAGAGCAGCCTGTCACAATCGCGCGATCATTCACCACACACCTCACAGAGACGCAAGCGCACACTTTCAACCTTACCTCCATCGACGCACAAGGCCGAGGCTCGGCCCCCGGCCCCGCCCTCTCCCAGGTTCCTCACCTTAGGCCTTACAAGCTCCCGAAGCAGCAGAACCCTCCCTGGCACTAGAGTAGTTGTTGGTGAAGTCCTGTGGGGGGGAGGGGGGGGGGGCCCGCCAGCGCGTGACTTGGAGGCTGAATTCCCGCGAGAAGCACAGTCATACCGAGGAGTCCTCTGGGAGATGTAGTCAGAGACGTATCAGGGCCGGACAAGATGGCTCCCTATGGTCAGGATTCGTGACCGCGCCTAGCGTCAACCCCGCCGAAAGGATCGCGCCCCTCGTCTAACCGCGGACGCCCCAAAGTCCTCATGGAGCCCCGCCTCAGGCTCAGACCCTGGCCCCCAAAGAAAGCCACTCCGACGTGTTTGAGATGGGCTTAGCTCCTGGACCCGTCCTACTGTCCCCAGGCGCTGGACAGCCTCAGAAAGAGGACAGGTCAGCATGGGAAGCTAACCGCACCGCTGAGCCTTCTGGGAGATGTAGTTCGGAGCTGGGAAGGCGGTTGGACCCTTGGAAAATCATCTTAATTGCTCTCACAGATTAGCCGGCAGCCCCGGCCGGAGACTTCTGAGAGTACTGTGCACCCAAAATGCGCAGGCGCAAACATCCCTGATTGCTTTTTTGGCCACTGTTCTGGCTTGAATTTTGTTTGGTGCTCCTTAGTACAGAGAGGTTATGGGACCAGGGGTTGTAAGACTCAAAGCTGGTTGGGGAGGCAAAAAGAGTGTAGACCAAGAACCTGCGATGTTATTGGGGAGGTCGAAGGGAAGGTATCCCAAATGTGGAACGGGTTTGGAGAAGAGAGGAGTCTAAAATTGCAAAGGGCGGGTGTTATTCTGACTTCTGTGTGCTTTGTGATAAATAAGTGGGAAAGGAAGTAAGGAGAGTTTCACTTTCTCCTGCAATTATTTTGTGTACTTGGACTAAGTATAGCTAATGGCTAATATTTGACTGCTTTTGACCTATAAAGATACTGTATACACAGGCATGCATAGCTTAATAATAAGGACAAATTCTGGCCAGGCGCGGTGGCTCATGCCTGTAATCCTAGCACTTTGGGAGGCCAAGGGGTTCGAGACCAGCCTGGGCAACATGGTGTAAACCCTGTCTATACTAAAAATGCAAAAATTAGCCGAGTGTGGTGGCGCGTGCCTGTAGTCCCAGCTAATCGGGAGGCTGAGGTAGTAGAATCGCTTGAACCCGGGAGGAAGAGGTTGCAGTGAGCCGAGATTGCGCCACTACACTCCAGCCTGGATGACAGAGTGAGACTCATTCTCAAAAAAAAAAAAAAAAAAAGATATATTCTGAGAAATGAGTTGTTGGGTAATTTTATCACTGTGTAATAATTTCATCATTATAGAATGTACTTACACAAACCTAGACGGTATAGCTGACTGAACACTTAGGCTATATGGTATATAACCTGTTGCTCCTAGACTAGAAACCTGTACAGCATGTTACTGTACTGAAGACAGTACATATACTGAAAACAGTTCTAACACAATGATAAGTATTTATCTAAACATATCTAAACACACAAAAGGTACAGTAAAAAACAGTATAAAAAGTAAAAACTGGTACACCTGTACAGGGTACTTACCATGAATAGAGCCTGCAGAACTGGAAAGTGCTCTGGAGAGTCAATGAGGGGTGAATAAATGTAAAGGCTAGGACATTACCATACATCACTGTAGACTTTATAATACTTAGGCTACACTACATTTATTTTTTTCTTCCATAATAACCTTTGCTTGCTGTAACTTTTTTACTTGATAAACATTTACATTTTTAAAAAGTTTTTGACTCTTCTGTAATATAACTTAGCTTAAAACACACATTGCACAGCCCATGTGGGCTCTGTATCTCTTGGTAAGGAAATGTTCCAGGCCAAATGTCATTCTTATGTGGCCAAGTAGAGGTAGAAGGACTGCATGCATGATACTGCCTCTCCCAACCATGGGTTCATATTCTAACATATCACAACAATGCCCAATATTTATGGGGTCATAGAAAATAGGATTCACTGTGACTGGAGAATTTCCAGAGCCAGTTTAAGTCCAGGAATGCTGGCAATGAGAATGGTGAGTGGGAATCTAGTATAATGATTTACACAGGTGAAACTATTAATTGGGCCAGTTGCGGTGGCTAATCCCCGCACTTTGTGAGGCCAAGGTGGGCAGATCACCTGAGGTCAGGAATTCGAGACCAGCCTGGCCAACATGGTGAAACCTCGTCTCTACTAAAAATACAAAAATTAGCCAGGCATGGTGGTGTATGCTTGTAATCCCAGCTACTCAGGAGGCTGAGGCAGGAGAATCACTTGAGCCCTGGAGGCAGAGGTTGCAGTGAGTCCAGATCTTACCATTGCACTCCAGCCTGGGCAACAGAGCAAGACTTCTTCGCCAAACAAAACAACACCAAAAGCAGATGGGAGAGACACTTCCCACAGGAGCCTGTACTGTCTTCAATCCTATGTGTGCGGGTATTTACCACAGCAAACAGTTTTCTCCCCATTTTGTAGTAATGTGATCTTACTAGCAAAATGAAGTAAACAGCCCCTGTGGACTGAAGGGACTAGAGTCACAGGATGGGGCTTTCCTCTTAATATTTTTTATTTTGATGCTTGAATTCTTTTTTTTTTCTTTCTTTCTTGAGACGGAGTCTCACTCTGTCACCCAGGCTGGAGTACAGTGGAACAATCTCAGCTCACTGCAACCTTCACCTCCCAGGTTCAAGCGATTCTCCTGCCTCAGCTTCTTAAGTAGCTGGGATTACAGGTGTGCACACCACACCTGGCTAATTTTTGTATTTTTAATAGAGATGGGGTTTTACCATGTTGGCCAGGCTGGTCTCAAACTCCCGACCTCTGGTGATCAACCCCCCTCAACATCCCAAAGTGCTGGGATTACAGGTGGGAGCCACCGTAGCCTGATGTTTGAACTCTTGATGCAATACTCTAGAGAAGAGTATTTGGGACCTGCTGTGCCCAAGGGACTGATAAAGAAAAAACCTCTATTTATTCTTTGTGATTCGATGTGCAGATGAAAAACTTAACACACAAAAACAGAAGTTGGATTTTAACAAATCACATCCTAGTCTTTCAGTGCTTCCATGAGCAGAGGATATCTTCAGTTTTCTAGCTTTTGTAGTTTTAACACTGCAACATCAATGATGCATATGTCCAGAATCAGTTTAAAAGATAATTTTTTTTCTCTTGGTTGATCTACTTTTCACTGTCTCTTGGTCCCAAGTGTATCTGAATGATTACCTTCCAGCATTCTCTGCTATTGCTGGTTAGGGTGCTTTCGATTGTCCCCATGTTTTGTGGGCTGGTTGGGAGAGGGAACTTGGGAAGAATGTGCCACTCTCGGGAGGTTGTGAGTCACTGGGACGCCTCCAGGGATGATTCCTTCCATGGCTGCAGGAAGTCCCCCTGGAGCCACGCCCACGATGCCCGTCGGATAGCTGTATGTTGCACCATTGAGCTGGGAATGAATTGCTTGCAGATCTATTGCTGACCAAGGTGCTGATGGGCCCAGGAGTTCCTTGTTCGCAGTTTAATTTTTCTGGGATGCGACCTGTGCTGACTCAGCGGATCTCGGATCTCGGTGGCAGCTGCCTCCGTCATCTGCAGCGACGCCTGCTTGCTGTCCCAGGCAGTGTGAGGAGTGCAGATGAGATCCCGCGCATCTTTTAACTGAGCCTGACCAAAGTTAAAGGGCTCCAATGTGTGCAAGGCGAGAGCTGCCCCTCGTATCCTGTCCTCCTTGAGGGCCTGTGCTAAGGCTTTCTCTTCCACCAGACCACCACGGGCTGTGTTCACAAGGAATGCTCCCTGCCTCATCTGCTTTATGATAAAGTCATTGACGAGGTGGTAGTTATGTTCATTGAGACTGCAGTGCAAGGAGACGCAGTCACTGTGATACAGCAAATCCTTCAGGGTCTCAGTGTATCAGGGTCCCCTCTGTGCACCCTCGGACTGCTCTATCCCATCCTACAAGTAGGGGTCATAAAATATGACGCTGAATCCAAAGGCCTTGTCTCGAACTGCAACCGACTGCCCCATGAGATCGAAGCCCATGAGGCCTAGCGTCTCCCCACGGATGCGGGCTGCTCCCGAGGCCACCTCGAGGATCTCTTCCATGCTCTGAACCCGCGTGCCTTCCTACAGTGCCTGGTATCAGCCACGTATCCCTCTGGCACAGACTGAGGATGTGGCAGATAGTGGAGTCAGTTGCCTCTTCCAAGGCTATGGACGGCATGTTGCACATAGCAATTCGGAGCTCTCTGGCAGCCTTGATGTCCACGTTGTCACAGCCACTGCCTATCCACCGGATGACTCTCAGTGCCTTAAACTTCTCCAGGTCCTCCCTGGTGAGGGTGATGATGTGGCACATCATGGCTCCTATGGCTACATTTAGAACCTTCTCATGGATCTACTGTGTCACAGAAGGCCACGGTAGCCAGGTCCTTCAGGATGGGCATCTTCATGGTACAGTCGCAGCCATCCAGCAGTGCCAGCAGCGGGAGTGGAGGCGGCTCTTCATGATCTGGGGGCAGATGTCCAATCGCTGTTGCTTGACTTTGTGCTTATCCACAAGGGGCCATTTTTTATGGAACTTTGCAACTCTCAGATCAAAAGGCAAAGCAGGCCGGGCATGGCGGCTCACACCTGTAATCAATGCACTTTGGGAGGCAGAGGCGGGGGAATCACTTGAGGTCAGGAGTTTGAGACCAGCCTGGCTAACATAGGGAAATCCCATCTTTACTAAAAATATAAAAATTATCTGGGCATGGTGGCGCACTCCTGTAATCTCAGCTACTGGGGAGGCTGAGGCAGAATTGCCTGAACCCAGGAGACGGAGGTTGCAGTGAGATTGCGCCACTGCAACTCTGGCCTGGGCAACAGAGTGAGACCCTCTCAAAAACCAAACCGAAACAAACAACAACAAAAGGCAAAACAGTCCTCTAAGAACTTAGGGAAACTCGCAAGAGTCTGCGTGCATGACGCCACTATGAACCAATATAAATCCGTCCACAAACTCCTCTATAGTTCACAGGATGGGCTGTCCATCTTTTTAAGGAAATACAGCTTCATTAGTTCAAAACCATTTAAGGTAATGAAACCCTCATCCTGGGCAGTCAGCGTCCAGGACTAAAGGCTCCCGACCCTCCCATCCCACCAGGAGGTGGGCCCCAGCTCAGCCTGGCATGGCTCCTGGTTTGGTCCCTCGCTTGGGTTGCTTCCAGCCACCTTAAAATGACACACTGATTTTGAACTTTTTTTTTTTGAGACAGAGGCTGGTCATTTATTAGTTAACATTTTAAAAATGGAAGTATATAAAACCTCTTCCTGGCTTGTAGATGGGGGGTAGACATAAAAAGACTTTCCATGTAATTTGACATCTTATCATTATGTTCCTTAATTAATTGATATTAACTAAATGTCTTGGTCAGTACCCAATAAGATTTAAAAAACGAAATATAAATTGTTGAACATAAACGTTTGTTCTTGGCATTTTAAATCTTATAAAAACTCTAAATAGGGCAGGTGTGGTGGGTCATGCTTGTATTCCAGCACTTTGGGAGGCTGAGGCAGAAGGATTGCTTGAGCCCAGGAATTTGAGGCCATCCTGGTCAACAAAGTGAAACCCTGTCTCTACAAAAAAATTAAAAAAATATTAGCCAGACATGATGGTGTGTCCCTGTAGTCCTAGTTACTCAGGAGGCTGAAATGGGAGGATCAATTGAACCCAGGAGTTCAAGGCTGCAGTGAACTGTGATACTGCCACTGCACTCCAGCCTGGGTGAGAGCTAGATCCTGTTTCAAAACATCAAAAACAAAAAAACAAGACTACATATATGTGGTCTATTAATACACAGAAAAATTATGAAGAAGTATGTTTCTAAAAATTATAAAATGGTTCTCACACTGTCACATACTGATATGTGACATTCAAAATTTCTTGCTTCCTAGGCTTTCACAAGTTTCCTATGAGTTAAAATTCTTATATAATTCTGTATATAAAGTGTGCCAAAAAAGGAGAATGTTTTGATTAGAAAAACTGTAAGATAAGCACAACAATGTTTTCTTTACTGAGAAAATGTCTAATTCAGAGATTGTCAAAAGTTTGTTTCAAAATACAGATTTAGGAAGGAAATAGAAACTAGATAGAAAAGAACCAATAAGGCCAGACAGGGTGGCTCACACCTGTAATCCCAGCACTTTGGGAGGCCGGGGCAGGCAGATCACGGTGTCAGGAGCTCAAGACCAGCCTGGCCAAGATGGTGAAACCCTCTACAAAAAAAAATAAAAATTAGCCAGGAGTGGTGGCGGGCGCCTATAATCCCAGATACTCAGGAGGCTGAGGCAGTTCTGCTTGAACCCTGGAGGTGGAGATTGCAGTAAGCCGCGATCACGCCACTACACTCCAGCCTGGGTGACAGAGCCAGACTCCATCTCATAAAAAAGTAAGAAAAGAGCCAATAGGGCAGAGTGATGTGAAGTTATGAATATGAAGATAGGTTTTTGGTAAGGAAATTAAAAAGGAAAAGAGAGTAATTTTGTATGAAAAGAATCTTATGTGATAAATATTTGTCCAAATTTTTTTTTAGAGAAAGCATAGAATAAAGCAGAGTCAAAGCATGCTGTCAAAGATCTGAATAAGTTGTGATATAGTGGTGACAGAGATCCAAATTACCATTACCAGTGGCATATTCATACAAGTCCACAGCAACTTCAAACCTTGCCTCCTCAGAAGAAAGAATTTGACTGAGGGGAAGAAGAAAAAGAAACCAAGGCAAGTTTCAGAGCAGGAGTGGAAGTTTATTTTAAAAGGCTTTAGAACAGTAAAGAAAGAAAATGCACCTGGAAGAGAGCCAAGCGGATACCTAAAAGTCCAAGAGAGAAAAGATGGCCAAAAAAAAAAAAAAAGAAACTTTAACCTTTATAGACTCACCTCTTTCCCATGATTCTTCCCTTTGAGTGGGCTTCCCAAAGGCACAATGCTTTCCTTACCCTTGGGAATTGAGAACCTGCAGTGTGTTTAGGGAATTATACACCTGCCCATATGAGGCTTTTTTTCCCTTTTCTGGTAGCATCTGCCCCAGAAAGTCATTATGTCGCCAATTTGTCTCTTAACACGCATGCCCAATTAACATTTAATGTTAACAGGTGTGGCCCATCAGGAGATTATCCTTCCTTGGAATGATAACTTTTAAAGAGGCAGTGTGATAACTGCCAAACCATTACCTGACATTCCTAGTGGGTGGGGGGAAAGCCTTCACCTGCCTCTCTCATGCCTATCTCTAACAATAACATTCATGAAAGATAAATTTATGAAAGAAATTTTGTGTGTGACCAAGTTGGCTATAATTAGAAGGCAATTATTTGTAAGTCTCTCTATATATTTAGCTTTGATACTAAAAATACACGAATATAAAATGGTCGGGTGCAATGGCTCATGCCTGTAATCCCAGCACTTTGGGAGGCCAAGGTGAGTGGATCACATGCGCTCAGAATTTCAAGACCAGCCTGGGCAACATGGTGAACCCCGTCAACAAAAAATAGAAACTACAGCCTGGCATGGTGGCACACGCCTGTAGTCCTAGTTACTTGGGAGGGTGAGGTAGGAGAATGGCTTGAGCCTGGGAGGTGGAGGTGACAGTGATCCAAGATTGTGCCATATTGTGCTCCAGCCTGGGCAACAGAACCAGACCTAGACTCAAGAAAAAAAAAAAGGAGGGGCAATAAGATAAATAATCCTACAGAAAAATGAGCTAACAATATGAAAATTTATAAAGCAAATCTGGGAGCAAATGAAGTTTATACTCATCAAAGCAGCACACAATTAAGTAGTATCATAGGATCTATTGCAGAGGATATGTTGTTCTTTTGGACCTGATTCTGATATTAAAAATATTTAAATAACATATATTCTTTGATCTACCAATTCCTTCCCTGTAAATCTGACCCACAGAAATAAAAACAACTGAAATTTAAGGGATGATTACATGAATTTTTATTGTAGCATTGTTTATAGTGGCAAGTAAGCAAACTGTGAATAAACAAGGGGGCAGCTGAACAAATTTATAGTACACAGTATTAGAGAATATTATGTAACAATTGCTCATCTTACTCTGACGCTCATAATCATTCTTTTCGCTGGGTCCAGGACCATAGTCAGCTCAAGGCATGAAAAGACAGTCCTCCTGGTTTGGTCTGAATTTGAGTCCTAGTTATTCTGGTGACTTCAAAGCTGCACTAGTACATAGGCAAAAGACTTAAAAAATATGAAAGATTATTTAAGTAAAGCAAAATGAGAAATAGAAGATAGAACAGTTTAGATTCATGTACACATATGTATATTTTATTTGGGTATTCGGGTACATTACCTCAGAAAATCAGCAACTGTCATTTTCAGACTTATCTCAAGACCAACCTCCAGAAATGCTATAAGAAGTGCTATAATAATATTAACATTGCATTGAGTTTAAAAGAAATTAATATATTTAAAATCAGTCTAAGGTTTAAATGCTATATACTCATTTTTATCATAATTCAAAAATATCATTAGAAGCTTTCTCTGTCAAGTTATTGTAGAAAGAAATCCAAGTAAACAGAAATTCTCGAAACGACTGGCTTCAAATAAGAGAACACTGTTTAGGTGGGAGATCTCCTTTTTCGGCACTATCTTCCCAAGGTAACAAGGGGGCTGGGATTGACTTGAGTGTGTCTGACATAATTAAGAAAGCAATTTAGTCTGCAGGTTAAAAGTGAAGGTGAAATCCAGAAGTTAATGTTTTACTCAATGGCTTATAAAAAAAAATTAAAGAGCAGCACAGTTTTCTCATTTTCAAAGTGGCTAATTTTTAATGCCAATACTGGTTGTGCAGAGTATTAAAATTTCCCATAAATGTTTTAGTAAAAACGAATTGTCTCCATGTCTGTGCATATGTTTAATAATATGATCCTTAAATGTGCTCCGATGAACCTGTGGCAAATCATATCCTCCAAGACTAAGTACAAATTAGAACTACGTACAGATTATGTAGACTACTCTTGTGACACGAGTTAGTTTAATTGCATTTAAGTTGCCACTCCAATTAAAAATTATTTCATATTTTAAAGATATTTTAGAAATATCTTCTATAGAATATCAGTATCTGACTAGGAATGTAAGTCCATTATAATATGTTTCATGTACAACTTCCTCACTCCTATCTGGAGCTTTTTAATTTTCAGAAGTTTAAGGAAATAGCACGAATGATAGAATGAACACAAATATTACCACCACCCAGAATTAACATTTTGTTATGTTTACTTAGAATGTTTCTTTTTAATAAGAAATAAATACAAAATTGAAGTATCCTTTAACTAGCATGCTTGGTCACATTTCCCTTCTACCTCCTTTCTTCCTAGAGGTAACCACTCCACTTTTGGGAATAGAGTGCATACCCTTTCAATCCATTCTTTAGTGTTACATAATTTATCCATAACCAATGCTTAGTACTAGGGCTGGTTAGTGTTGATTTTATTCAAATTCACAGGGCATCATTACAATATGTTCATCATTTTTCTTTAATGGTTTTTTTAAAAAAACTCTGTTAATACATAGACTTCATTTGTCACATAACTGCTAGACAGTATTCTATGTTACTCCATCACATTTTATTCATCTATGTCACAGGAGACAGGCATTTGTTTCCCAATTTCTGGCTACTGTAACTCATGCTGCAATGAATTATACAGCTACAGACCAGTACATGACTCCCTGTGTTCATGTGTTTCTTAGATATATAGATATATATGGTAGTTCCCCCTTATCCAGAGCTTTGCCTTCCACAGTTTCAGTTACCTGTGGTCACCACAGTTCAAAAATGGTTGACAACAGTACAATAAGGTATTCTGAAAGATCATATTCACATAAATTATTACAGTATATTGCAATAATTGTTCCATCATATATTTATTGTTTTAAATCTCTTGCTGTGTCTAATTTGTAAACTAAATTTTATCATAGGTATATATATATAAGAAAAAACACGGAGTTTGGTACTATCTGGGTTTCAGGTATCCACTAGGGGTCTTGGGAGTCCATCCCTTGCAGAAAATCAGGGACTACTGTACTCAAGAGTGGAACTGCTGTGTATTCTGGAATGTTTTAGAAATTCTTTCCTGCCCCAAGGTTTTAAAAACATTTTCCTATAAAACTGTTATATGATTAAGTATTGCTTTTTGCATTTTAGTCTTCAATACTTTTAGAATTCCTAAGAAAAATATTTTAATGTATGATGATGGTAGAGATCTATTATTTTTCCATATGAAGAGTCAATTAATTTTTAAGTAATCCATGATTTCCCCACCAATTTGGGATACCACCTCATTCAATTAGCAGTTCCCCATATATTCATGTACATATTTCTGAATTCAATATTCTGTCTCAGTCTCAATTTTATGACTGTTTCAACAACAAATAATCTTGATGATTATAGTTTTACAAGTCATACATGTAGCAAAACATATCACAAAAATGATAATTTTGTCTCTTAATTTCAAATCCTTATACGTCTCATATCTATTTCTTAATGCATCTGGTAGGCCTTCCAGGAACACAGTAAGTAGTGTCCATGACTAAATCTAACTTCAATGAAAATACTAGAAGTAGAGCATTGATAATGCTTGTTGTGGGAGTTTTGGGGGTACAGGTTTTCTTTATACTATAATACTTAATAGACATCACAGTATTTAAGTTTTGAATTGCTGCTGGACTTCCTACATTCATGTCACTTTAATGTAAAATGAATTTTCCAATACACTATTCAGTGTAAAATCTGCTAAACGTTTTGCTAAATCCAAGGCATTCATAGAGAACTTTAATGGGTATGAATTCTCTGGTGTCTAATGTGATGTGACTTTTGGCTGAAAGCTTTCCCACATTCACTACACTGATAAGGTTTTTCACCGGTATGGATTCTCATATGCAGAGCAAGAGTTGAGAACTGCGAAAAGGCTTTCCCACATTCATTACAACCATAGGGTTTCTCACCCGTATGGCTTCTCATATGCACAGTAAGAGATGAGCTTTGACAGAAGGCTTTCCCACAGACCTTACACTCATAAGGCTTATCACCCGTATGAATTCTTACGTGTACAATTAGTGATGTGATTCGAGAGAAGGCTTTTCCACATTTATTACATTCAT
The DNA here is from genome assembly GCA_963573385.1 of Cacajao melanocephalus. Lineage (NCBI taxonomy): Eukaryota > Metazoa > Chordata > Mammalia > Primates > Pitheciidae > Cacajao > Cacajao melanocephalus. The sequence goes on from CAUYLG010042958.1 coordinate 47,276, forward strand.
AGGGTTTCTCTCCTGTATGAATATTGTGATGTTTAATGAGGTATTGCTTCTGCCTGAAGATTGTTCCACATTCATTACATTTGTAGGGTTTCTCTCCAATATGAATTTTCTCATGTTCAGTGAGATTTGATTTGCCACTGAAAGCTTTCCCACATTCCTTACATGTATAAGGTTTCTCTCCTGTGTGACTTCTCTGGTGTCTAATGAGGCTTGACTTCTGAATGAAAGCTTTCCCACACCCTTTACATTCATAAGGTTTCTCTCCAGTATGGATTCTCTGATGTATAATAAGGTTTTCCTTCTGGCTAAAAGCTTTTCCACACTCATTACACTTAAAGGGCTTCCTTCCAGTGTGGATGTTCTGATGTTTAATGAGGTATTGCTTCTGGCTGAAGGCTCTTCCACACTGATTACATTCAAATGGTTTTTCTCCAGTATGAATTTTCTCATGCTCAGTGAGATATGCTTTGCCGTTAAAGGCTTTGCCACATTCCTTACATGCATAAGGTTTGGTTCCTGTATGATTTTTCTGGTGTCTGATGAGGGATGGCATCTGAATAGAAACTTTTCCACATTCATAAGGTTTCTCTCCAGTATGATGTTTCTGATGAGAAAGGAAGTTTTCCTTCTGGCTGAAGGCTTTTCCACATTTATTACATTTATATGCTTTCTTCTCTGTGTGACTTCTGAGGTGTAGAGTAAGCGATGAGACTCGAGAGAACACTTTACCACATTCAGTGCATTCATGAGATTTCTCTCCAGTATGCATTTTCTTATGTTCTAGGAAGTTTTGCTTCAGGCTAAAGGTTTTTCTACATTCATTACATTCATAAGGTTTCTCTCCAGTATGAATTTGATCATGCTGAAGGAGATCTGATTCATGCTGAAGACTTTCCAACATTACTATCATGAATGTGAATTTAATCAGGAGATTTCCCTAGTATCAAATAAGATATAATAAGGATGAAAGCTTTCCCACATTCACTAAATTTATATGGTGTATTTTCAATATTAATTCTCAGGTATCTAACAAAGTTAAATTTATGATGAAAGATTTTTCTCACATTGATTACCCTGAGATGAGGTGATTATGAAAAGGGATAAAATATAACATCTCTTTATATTCTTAATGGTTCTTATAGAGCTTCTCTCATATTTAAGTATAAATTGTGTGTAAGTTATGTTTCAAACTCTTTTAAACTGAGTCCCATACACAGAAGGGTAGTCTTGAATAATCAACGACTGTGTTCAGAGGAAATAAGTTTCCTAAATTTTTCCTCAGTCTGTATTTTCAGAGAAAGATGAGACAACTTACATGTCTTTCATGTTGCGTCTTTATCTGTTTATAAACTTCCCAGGCTTCTTCTAAAAGGAATTACAAAAAAATAATCATTGAAAAAGAGTTAATACATATATAATAGATAGTGCTTGGCATATAATAAGCATCCAATAAATTAAGTTATCACTGTCATCAACATAACATCACTAACACCTGTGAAGTTTCCCATTATTAATATAATTTCAGAAATGTGTTACTGTAAAATAGATTCTTTATCCAAGCCTAGTCTCTCAGTATAAAGTTCAAATACAAATGATGTTCCTACGTATGTATAATTTTAACTGCTTTTAAATGTAACCCAGCCCAGTTCCTAAATCAGTAAAATGGGAGAAAACAAGGCCAGGTGTGGTGGTTCACACCTATAATCCCAGCACTTCGGAAGTGTGAGGCAGGAAAATTGCTTGAGGCCAGGAGTTTGAGAATAGCCTGGGTAAAAGAGCGAGACTCCTGTCTCTATAAAAAATTTAAAAACTAGCCTGTAGTCCTCCTGTAGTCCTCAGGAGGTTAAGGTGGGCAGACTGCTTAAGCCCAGGATCTGAAGACTGCAATAAGCTATGATTGTGCCACTGCCTGGGTGACAGAGCAAGACTTGGTCTTGGTCTTCAAAACATAAATAGGTGAGAAACAGGAGGAAAGGACAAATACTTAAAAGACTGGGAGAGCCTAGGAATATAGGACATAAATAAAATGAACAGGAAAGTTTAAATAAGGTGCTTATTTCTATGTCTTCCTGAAAAATCATTAAAATGACAGTAAAAGGTGAAGAGGGGCACATACTTACAAGAACTAAAAGGTTAAGAAGACATCAGTGGACAAAAAGTATTACAAGGGCAAGAGATAGTGGCTCATTCCTGTAATCCCAGCACTTTGGGAGGCCAAGGCAGGAGGATTATTTGAGGCCAGGAGTTTGAGATCAACCTAAGCAGCACAGTGAGGCCTTATCTCTACAAAAATCAAAAAAAATTAGCCAGGTGTAGTAGCATACACTTGTAGTCTTAGCTACCTGGGAGGTTCAAGTAGAAGGATCGCTTGAGCCCAGGAGTTTGAGGCTGCAGTATGCTATGATCATGCCATAGCAATCCAGACTAGGTGACAGAGTATGACCCTGTCTCTTAAAAAAATTTTTTTAGGATATTTTGGAAAGAAAGCAAACAGAGAACTGTAAATTAACAGCAGCACTGAGTGGTTTAAAGAAAAGCCAGCAGATGCAGGTGCCACCTACACACGTTTGTAATACAGATATTAACAGATAGGCTCTATCAACAGAAAGACTGGACAAGAGTGGAAGGCAGGGCTTACAAAATGACTGTGAAAGGACCAGCTAATGCCCTGAACTCTCCTAGCTGGACAGAAATGTGAAGTTTATCATCCACACAAAACCAAGAGGCTCCAAATTTAGTGATGACCAAAGTAGATGAGAGCATCATAGTAAGAGAAGAATGAGTAAAAGTTTATACACGTAGTAGAGGCTCTTCGGTTAGATTCTGAGAATGCTGGTGGTTGCTAGGTGTCAGATGATGGAAGGATTGTTTACTGAAAAAATGAGAAGACCATGAGAACACCTACAGATACTAACATTTGGAATCATCGAAAACAACACATTTGTATTATTGCTGCACAGTGAAAACCAGCATTTTACAAGCCCCACTTATGTACACAAATTGACGTACAGCTAAAAATCAGAAAACATTTGATGAAAGCCCTAACACCAAAGACGTATCAAACAAAATACAAGACAAAGAGCAGAAAAACTCACACATATAACATTACAATTAATATCATGGAAAGCTAGGAGATTACTATTATCACTGTAATGAAATATTAACAGTGTTCTATAAAGAAGTGTTTTAGAAATAAACGATATGATATTGATCTTACAAATTCAATATGTTGGAGAAAATCAGTCTAGAAAATCTCCTAGAATTAAAAAAGGAAGACAGGAAGAAGAAAGGGAGAAAGAAAGAGAGTAATGATTGGAACATTAGTGGGTTACTGGAAGAATCCAGAAGGTCCAACATCTACTAAAGGAGTTCCAAAGAAAGTATGAAGAAAAATGAATGTAGGACATTTTCAAAGAACTAATAAAGAACACTTCCCAGAATTATAAATCATGAGTCTACATACTTAACAGACCCACTGAGTACAAAGAACATTCCATTTAAAAAGATCCCAACTTGGTCAACATGGTAAAACCCTGTCTCTACTAAAAATATGAAAAATTAGCTGGGCATGGCGGCAGGCACCTGTAATCCCAGCTACTCAGGAGGCTGAGGCAGGGGAATCACTGGAACCTGGGAGGCAGAGGTTGCAGTGAGCTGAGATTGCGTCACTGCACTCCAGCCTGGCAACAGAGCAAGACTCCGTCTCAAAAAAAAATTTTTTTAAATAAATAAATGAAATGAAATAAATAAATGAAGAAGAAGAAAAAAAAAATAGAGCTCTTGCTCCCTTAAGCCCAAGGCATAGATGGCTTAGCATGTGAATTTTACTAAACTTTGATTGGATAATGGTATTATTATTTATGTTTTCCAATTACTTTTTAAAAATTCATGAAAATTGGTATTATGCGTAACAGATCATGACTTATGCTACTATATTCCAAACCCCCAAAAAATTAAAAATTACAACTTCTTTGTAATTAAAACCCTATCTCCTTCATACATATCAGAATTGAATTTTTAACATTGTAAGTGACAATCCTGAACTAAACTAGAAAATGTCATCAGAATACCAAGTAAAATGGTTATTTCAACATTTATCTCATTTTTAAAATAGTTTTTAGTATTTTTAAATATTTTATTTAATATTTATTTAATATTTTAAAAATATTCTCAGAATCTAAGAAAATTAAATATTCTCATGTTTAAAAAATATTTTCATGTGCAGTGGCACATGTCTGTAATCCCAGCACTTGAGATCAGGAGTTCAAGACCAGCCTGGCCAACATGGTGAAATGCCGTCTCTACTAAAAATAGAAAAATTAGCCAAACATGGTGGCAGGCACCTGTAAATTCCAGCTACCTGGGAGGCTGAGACAGGAGAACTGCTTGAATTGGGAGGCACAGGTTGCAGTGAGCCAAGATTGTGTCAATGCACTCCAGCATGGGGGACAGAGCAAGACTCTTGCCTCAAAAAATAAAACAAAAAGTACTTTCAAAATGTAATCAAAATGCTCTAATGGCAAGCAAACTCTTAATTGTATTCTGTGTAAATAGTGACTTGTTAAAACAAGGGTTGGCAAACTAAGAGTTTTACATGGTCATGTTTGTCTATTTTCTTGTTCATGACTACTTTCACAGTATAATGCTTGAGCTGAGTAGCTGCAATGGAGATCCTATAACCTATAAAGACTTAAATGTTTACTACCTGGCTCTTTATAGAAAAAGTTTGCTGAACTCCTATCCTAGAGAAGCAATTCCTCCGTCTTCTATCTGGCTGAAACCAGGATGCATTGTTTTTCCAGCTCCAACCACAACCAGATATAAAGAGAGAAAACTGGAAGGAATCCACATCCTTCTGGGACCACAAACACCAAAGTTAGCATGCTAATCTGGACTACTCACCATGTAAGTGTTACATGACCAAGAAACCCATTCCTACACTCTTTAAACTGGTACATTTTGAGGTTTATTATAGTCACTTAGCTTTACTGTGATTACTGCACTTCTTAGTCTTGTGTCATTGCTTTACATATCATGAATCTGAGATGCCTAACAAATATTAATCACCAGCTTGGACTTCTCTCTCCTCAGTAACTGATTCAAATATCCAACTGACTACTCAACCTTTCCGCTTGGATGTCTAACAGTGATCTAACTTACCCTGCCCTATTCAAGCTTTTGCTTCAGCTCCCAAACCAATTCCTCTCAAATTCTTCTCATCTCTTTAAATAGCAATCTCATTCTTCTTTCTCGTTGCTCAAACAACACTTTTCTTTCTGTCAGATTACACTCTTTACAACCTTGTAACTTACTGGCTATTTTGGACAATCCTCACTGTGACCACCAAGGTCTAAGCCACATGGTCTTCCTGGATTACTTAACAGCCTCCTTACCAGTCTTACTACTTTAGCTTTTACTTCTTTACAGTTCTCAACACAGCAGCCACAGAAATCTTCTCACAGTCGAATCGTGTCACTGCTGTACCTGAGAGCCTTTTTGTATACTCATAAAAACAATCGGCTGGGCGCGGTGCCTCACACCTGTAATACTAGCACTTTGGGAGGTTGAGGTGGGTGGATCACCTGAGGTCAGGAGTTGAGACCAGCCTGACCAACATGGTGAAACCCCATCTCTACTAAAAATACAAAAATTAGTCAGGCATGGTGGCACATGCCTGTAGTCCCAGTTACTCGAGGCTGAGGCAGGAGAATTGCTTGAACCTGGGAGGCAGAGGTTGTAGTGAGCCAAGATCACACCACTGCACTCCAGCCTGGGCAACACAGCGAGACTCTGTCTAAAAAACAACAACAAGAAAAGTAAAACACAAACATTTAGAAGCATACAGCAGACACTGCTAACAGTGGCTATTTCTGGGAAACAGGGAACTGAGGGCCAGAAATCAAGAGACATATCCGATTATTTTAATTTTCTATCAAGCATACATATTAAACTTTGATAATAATAGTATTATTTCTTTTTAAAATTATCAGGGAAATGAACTAATAGGAAATCAGCACTAATTCCCAAGCCTGCAATATTGTTAAAAAGCAGGAGGTGACATAGTGTTGGACTATGATGGCTGGGGATAGGAGGACAACAGAAAATAAGAGTAAGAAAACAAAATTCAATTCTGAGGAATATAACAATGGAAGGAGAAAGAATGATAGAAAGTTAAATTGTAAAGAAAAGCATCTACTTGCTAGTTTTTGAAAGATTTTTTTATTGATATATAATAGTTGCACATAGAATGATTACATTTTAAAGAAAGAACTTACATGCCAGTTTTTGAAAGCTAACAGATCTATGAAGGACTGAATGCTTAAGAAAATGCGTCTAGGCACACAGGGAAAAGTGAAGAATGGAAAATATTAGTCAAAGGAAGAAAAGTGAAATTGAGGCTGTAAAAAATCATAAAATTGAGGCTGCAAATGATGTAGAATGACTGGCATCCAGAATAGAGTTTAGAAGAGCAATCAGTCCTCTAGAATCTGATAAAAGGGATGTATAGATTCAGGTAGCAAGAAGGTCAGGAAGAAGGTCTGGAAATATCATTTAGGTATCTAAAGAATTCCCAGCAATAGTCACTCTAAAAGACAAAGGCTCAAAAAGACAAATAAAAAAACTCAGAGGCTGCAAACTCTCATTGAATAACTGTAATAAGCCTTTATCCCATTCATACCTGCCAGGTTCTTGCTTACTCACATAAAGAGAACCTTCTTTACATTTCTTTCTCAATCATCCATTGCTGTTCTTGTTTTAAGTGCTGACTTTAAACTTGTTAATGGAAAAATGACACTGGATGTGGATGTTATGGTTGGGGAACAAAGCAGCATCCCACAGTTCAGGCAAAGCCCTTACAGCTGTTAAGCTGTTAAAGATTTTGCAGCTCCTGCAGATGTACAGGGAAGCAGGCCTGTGAAAAATAACAAAGTAATGATGACTCTTTGGCTTTGACCTACATGTGAGCAAATGGAAAAAAGAGTATTTGTACATAGCATCTCAGGCCAGACCCATTATGCTATTCAAAAGCTCTACACATTCCAATGGCTGGGCATGGTAGCTCACACCTGTAATCTCAGCACTTTGGTAGGCTGAGGCGAGTGGATCACTTGAGGTCAGGAGTTTGAGACCAGCCTGGACAACGTGGTGAAACCCCATCTCTACTAAAAATACAAAAATTAGCCAGGCGTGCTGATGGGCGCCTGTAATCCCAGCTACCCGGAAAGCTGAGGCAGGAGAATCATTTGAAACCAGGAGGCAGAGGTTTCAGTGAGCCGAGATCACACCACTGCACTCCAGCCTAAGCAACAGAGGGAGACTCTGTCTCAGAGAAAGAAAAAAAAAGCTCTACACATTTCAAAAATGGGAAACAGATGGGACCTTATTTTCAAGATTTACAGAGAAACTATGAGAGACTAAGATGCCAGAGTTATCCACAATCACAACCTGTACAGGTTCATTTGAGTAGGTGTCACTTGTGACCTTGCTCCTGATTGAAGTCACATTTTTGAATATCATTTCCCCCATAACAACACTTTTCTCACAAATATGAAGTAACCAATCTTGAGTAATAAGGAAAAAAATACAGGAAGTTATTCTGATGTTATCTATAAGTCAGAGCTCTAAAAAAATTTAGAGGACTAATATTTTACTTAGGTTAACTAGGAGAAGTTAAATATAGTAAGTGTCCTATAATAGTCTTCCCTTGATATCACAGGGGATTGGTTCCAGGATCACTGTAGATACCAAAATCTGCAGATGCTCATTTAAAGTATATGAGGCCAGGTGCAGTGGCTCACACCTGTAATACCTGAACTTTGAGAGGCTGAGGTGGGCAGACCACCTGAGGTCAGGAGTTCGAGACCAGCCTGGACAACATGGTGAAACCCCATCTCTACTAAAAATACAAAAATTAGCTGGGCATGGTGGCACACGCCTGTACCCCTGCTATTTGGGAGGCTGAGGCAGGAGACTCGCTTGAACCTGGGAGGTGGAGGTTGCGGTGAGCAGAGATTGCTCCACTGTACTCCAGCCTGGGTGACAGTGAGACTGTATCTCAAAAAAATAAAGTATATGGAAGTATATTTACATATAACCTATGCACATCCTCCCATATACTTTAAGTCATCTCCAGATTACTTATAATACCTAATACAATGTAAATGCCTTGCAAATAGTTGTTATACTGTATTGTTTAGGGAATCATGACAAGAAAAAAAAGTCTGTACATGTTCAGTACAGACATAACCATTGCAAGCTTAACATTTCTGATTCATGGTTTGTTGAATCCGTGGAGGCAGAACCTACAGATACAGAGGGCTGACTGTATGCTTATTCACTGATTCGGCAAACATATACATTTATGATTATGTGTACTGAGAAAGCTTGGTTAACAATTTGTAATGGACTATGACAAACGAAAGGCTCAAACTTACTCAGAAACTTTTTCTAAGATGTAAGAGCCTTAGAACCTGGCTAGACAGTCCTATGAATTGCTGAAACAGGTACAGAGGGGAAATAGATGGAGGCAGAGTGCAGGAAGAAGGAGCTATCAGTATGACACTTTAAACATAAAGAGCTTGAAGTTCCTATGCAACTTCCAGGTGGACTGCACACTGGACAGTTGGATAATAAGGATCAGGAGCTCAGGACAAGCCTGCTATAGAAACAGACATTTATTACTCATCTGTGTCAGATGAAGCCATGGCATTGTAATGTTGTTGCCGATAGGAGTACTTAGAGGTGAAAAGATGACCAAGGCCAGAAACTTAGAAACACCAATAGTTAAGAAAAAAGCAGAAACTAAGTCCTGTCTTCTTTGTATCTTTTACCTTTTTTGTATATTTCAAAACCTGTTACTTTTTAATTTTATTGAAAAATATGTTAAGCATAAATGTGACAAGATACTTGAAGAAAGAATACTTCTATCTTTGTACTTAGAAGAAAAAAATGTCCTCTATATTTACAAAAGGCTGGGAAAACCTGATTAAATTAGAAGTCAGATCGCTGCCCTCATTGACGAATTAGGTAGTTTCTTGACCTCTGCGCTAAAGGCAGGACAATTAGCTTCCTAATTCTGTGCTGTCTGCACTAGTGGAAACTACCTCTTAAAGATATTCCTTAGTTTAGGGTTTCTCTAAGGAACTGCACCAAAGTTTCTCCAAAGAATAAGAAAAGTCAGGGCCTACTGGGTGTACAGGCATCCAGTAACAAGTTTTTCGGAAATCTTTCCTCTTTAAAAAAATAATGGAAAGGTAACGCTGATTTTGTTTTCTACTCCACAACAGGTCTGCTTTTATATAAAAATCATATTTAAAATTACTTATCCGCTCAATTCCTTAGCCTTTTCTCTTTCCTATTTTCCAGAAAACGCATCCTTATTATTTTAGAAATGAGAAAAGTGAGGCTTAGAGGTTACTGCCTACACAGCCATCCGTCCATCCTCACAAACTTGGAACCACCTTCTTACTAACTCTGTAACCCTCATCCCCCGCCTCACACCCTCGGTCACCCCACCCGCGAACCCACCCGTTTCCTACTGTACGCCTGCCCCAGCCACACAAGCTCTGATCACTGCACATCACAGGAGACGATTCCACCCCTTCACACTCTCCAGCCCCGTCGCAGGCACAGCAAATCCTCCCATTCAGCTTCCCTGGCTCGTTTCAGCGTCCAGAAAGCCGAGTCCCACAGAGCCGAAAACCAACTCACCAGTAGACAAAGACCACCATGGCGAGCCTGAGAGTCCGCGCCTGCGCACTCCTTCGGCGGGCAGCGCTCCCAGAGGTCTCCTGGGCTCGGTCAGGCCCGGGCTCAGAACCGGACGTTGGCCTGTTCTCCGTGCCACTCTTTTGAGGGTGGACTACAATTCCCAGAAGGTTCAGCGGTTTGAGTCAGCTTTTCGCTCGAACTTTATTTCCTTTGCCAGAGCTTGTGGGGATTGTGTCCCTGGCGGGGGCAGGAGTGGAAAGCCGAGTCTTAGTTTACGCTATCCCTGGGAGAGGGTAGTGGTGTTCCACAAGTGTAAGATCAGCTTAAACATGCTATGTGGACTTCATGTAGCAGCCATGGTGCGATACTAAGCCAGGAACCCAGGAGACTCTCAGGCACGGTTCGGGAATGAGGGTAACAATGCCTTTGGCTGGGCTCAAGCAGGGCGCCATCTTGCCCATCGCGGGCGTGGCGCTGAACTACATTTCCCAGAAGGCGCCGAGCCCTCGGCCCCTTCCCCTGCGACGCCCGCGGCTCCGTGGAGAAGTGCACGCGACCCAGTTGCTGGGCTCTGAGCAGGTCGGCTTGGAGACTACTGGGTCCGTAGGAGGCTGGAGGTGAAGCGTCTAGAACCGGGTGCGGGAGTTGAGAATGAGTATTAAGTCTCTTCAGGCGGAACGGGCCGAGGAAGGGCGGTTGTGAAATTGTGATTTTTGTGACAGTATATCCTGGCACTGTGTGTGTATTATTGTGACTATGTATGACATCCTGTGTGCAGATGTGGGGAGGATTCTGCGGGTATCCCGTGAGTCCCTGTGTTAGGACTGTTAATGTGTGGCTGTGTAACTCTGTGTGAGGGTGTGGGTTTGCTGTGACTGTGTGCCCGCGGTGGGTGTGTGATTGTGACTCTGTGACCATATGTTCGTCTGTGTGAAGATAGAGGGAGCTTTGTACTTGTGTGGTTGTGACTCTGTGTCCTTGTGTGGGAGCATGGAGGGTGAGTGCTTTTGACTTTGTGTCCAGTGGTGGGTGTGTGAGTGAAGCACTGTGTGTGCGTGGAGTTGAGACTGTGTGTGTGTCTGACCAAATGTCACACATAGTCATATGTGAGAGCAGAAAGTAGCTCAGTCCCGTGGTAGTAAAGGACAGTTTTCTATGACGCTGAGTTTGAGTTCGTAGCCCCTGTTTCCTCTGATAGCCCTCCTATGGCGTGGGAGGGGAACACAGAGTAAACTCTGGCGTTGTCATTTGGGCCCCAGGGGAGGCGTATTGTCTCCTTTCCCATTTCTGTCCTCCAAGAGAGGTTCCCAAGAGGAGAGGAAATAATGGTTGTGATATCTAAAAGTCACGTTTAAGGTGCCTTGAAGTTTTCTCTATTTTTCCAAGACGTGATTTTTTTTTCCTTAGCAAATACCGAAAAGGATTTATCTAGTAACTTGGAATCTTCTGTTTCTCTTTGGAAATATCTTCCTAATTTTCTCTTATTAATAAAGTAAATGGTCAGTTCATCTTGTATGCATAGTTTGGTTTTTCCTATATACTCCTATATACATATATAGATATATATGCATATACAAATATATACACATATATGCACATATTGACATGTATCTAATGTTTTCATTTAAGTGATATTTTAACTTCCTACATAATTGAAAGATATTTGAGAATATATTAAATTGTAGATGCTGTTGTTTTGCCACATATGTGGCCAACCCAATATCAATTCCCTTCTTTATTGCTATAAAAGTCCTAATATTGCTTGTTTGCCCTGCTTAAAGAAAAAACAACAACAAACAAACTCTACATGTTCTAGCTTCCCCTGTTGATGTAAGTAAAAGTTCTTAGATTGGGCTTCTCAGACAGTTCTCTCTTGTGTATTTGTTTTTTTGTTTGTTTGTTTGAGATGGAGTCTCACTGTTGCCCAGGTTGGAGTGCAGTGGCGCGATCTCGGCTCACTGCAACCTCCACCTCCTGGGTTCAACCTCAGCCTCCTGAGTAGCTGGGATTACAGGCACCCACCACCACAGCTAGCTGATTTTGTATATTTAGTAAAGACAGGGTTTCACCATGTTGGCCAGGCTGGTCTCCAACTCCTGACCTCAGGTGATCCACCCACCTCGGCCTCCCAAAGTGGTGGGGTTACAGGCATGAGCCACCACTCCCGATTGCTCAGGCCGTTCTTTAAAAGTGTGGGGATGGGGTAGGGCAGGTTCAGTCGGCATGCATTCTTTTCCCACTTTCTGTCTGGAATGTGGTGTCGTGCTACATGTGGATCAGCTATCTCATAACCATGCATTTTTTTTTTCTTTTGAGACAGTGTCTCGCTCTGTCACCCAGGCCGGAATGCAGTGGTGTGATCTCAACTTACTACAACCTCTGCCTCCCAGGTTCAAGTGATTTTCCTGCCTCGGCCTCCTGAGTAGCTGTGACTACAGGTGCGCATCACCACGCCCAGGGAATTTTTGTGTTTCTAGTAGAGGTGAGGTTTCACCATATTGGCCAGGCTGGTCTGAACTCCTGACCTTGTGATCCGCCTGCCTCAGCCTCCAAAAGTGCTGGGAATACAGGCGTGAGCCACTGTGCCCAGCCCCATGCATTTTTGTTTTGTTTTGTTTTTTGAGACGGAGTCTTGCTCTGTTGCCCAGTCTGGAGTAGTTGTGCCATCTCAGCTCACTGCAACCTCTGCCTCCTGGGTTCAAGCGATTCTTCTGCCTAGCCTCCCAAGTAGTGGAGACTACAGGTGTGCACCACCACTCCCAGCTACTTTTTGTATTTTTAGTAAAGACTAGGTTTCACCATGTTTGCCAGGCTGGTCTCAAACTCCTGATCTCAGGTGATCTGCCCACCTTGGCCTCCCAAAGTGCTGGAATTATAGGCATGAGCCTCCATGCCTGGCCATAACCATGCATTTATAATAGAAGGAGGGGGATGAGCATTTACAATGTCACAGTAAACGAAAATAGAGGATTTTAAGTTGCATTTGTTGTGTGAAAGCAGTTTGATTAGAAAATATGTGTATTCTGCCTATCTGTGCATGAAATATCTAGTTGCAGTTTAATTTTCTTCATTGTAACTAGACTCAAGCTTGTGAAAGAAGGAACTTCTTGTCTTTTTGTTTAGGTGTTCCATCTTCAGCATTTACAATGGCTAGCACATAGTTGGCTCTCAGTAAATATTTGATTAATGAAAGAATAGTAAGTAGTTAATAAATGATAGCAGTGCTACTTAGTTTCTTTTTGGTTGCACTGAGGAAACATGCCCAGATAGCCTTAGATTTCTATTCCTCTCTGAGATTACTTTGTGTTAACTCTACCTCTGGGTAGGGAAGAAGTATTATAAGCTGATGTTCTTGAAACTGGGTATGAGTTCTTCATCATCCTCAGGACTTTTGACATGGGGTGAAAGATATTCACTGCTACTGTTTGTTTTCTTTGATTCTTTATTAAGTTTCTATGTCTAAAGAATAAAATATTGATAACCAGTTTTTCTCACATTTAAACGATTATTTTAATTAAATTTTAAGAAAAGTTCAACTACATTTTTAGTAAGCCTTATTCTTTTGGCTACTTTAAACACAAAGCAGCAGATAAGATTGGAAGTAGGGAGATTAAAAAAAAAGAGAGATTAAAAAAAGGCAATTATAGTACCCAAGGAAAGAAGAGATTAAAAATAAAAGACAATTGTAGTACCCTACGAAAAGAGAATGATGGCCTAGAGGAGTTGTTTGTAGTTGAGATGGAGAGAAATAGAAGGTTTTTAGATACAATTAGAGGGAAAATGTCAGAACTTGCTGAAGGGTTATATGTAGTAAGAGAAGAATGAAAAATGACACAGATTTCTGAGTTGAGTAATTCAGTTAGTTAGAATTGATGCACAGGCAAAGCCAAATAAACATGTAGATTGTACCTGATAGGGCCACTTTCCCCAGAAGAGGACTGTTGGCATGGCAGACACCTATAGTTTATTTCCAAAGAAGGTGGATGAAATAACTTACACAGTCTTCAGTTTGAGTCCTTCTAATGATTATCAAATGAATTATCCTTTCATGTTAAGACGCATACAAAAAAATTGGAGGGTATGCTGGGCGTAGTGGCTCACGCCTATAATCCTAGCACTTTGGGAGGCCAAGGTGGGTGGATCACATGAGGTCAGAGAGTTCAAGACCAGCCTGGCCCTCATGGTGAAACCCCATCTTTAAAAAAAAAAAAAAAAAAAAAAAGGAGGGTATAGTGGTAGGTAATATATTAATGGTAATATTTTCTGAAGATAAAGACTTAGTGGTCTGAGTAGAATTAAATCATCTGGGTATTTTCTGGAGTCTGAAAAGCAAAAATCAAGATGAGGAGCCATTTCCCCAATGCCATTGAATCTATAGCCTCTCCATCTGAATTTCTTTAGCCTTGGATGGTGTTATTCCTAGTGCACTGGGCCCCAAGTCTATGGTAAGAGCCTCTAACTTCCCTTCTCAAACTTTTTTGCTCCTCTGTACTAGTCCCACACTAAAATTCCCTCTCTCTTCAGTGGAGATTATTACCTGCTCTGACTGAATGAGAGTAACTGTAGGAATTCGGTGACGATAGTAAAGTGCAGAAGAAAGTAAATTACAAGATTTTGATTTTTTTTTTTTTTTTTTTTTGATATGGAGTCTCAGTCTGTTGCCAAGGCTAAAGTGCAGTGGCACCATCTCGGCTCACAGCAACCTCTGCTTCCCAAGTTCAAACGATTCTCCTGCCTCAGCCTTTTAAGTAGCTGGGACTACAGGTGCTCTCCACCACGCCTGGCTAATTTTGTATATTTAGTAGAGACAGAATTTTGTCATACTGGCCAGGCTGGTCTCGAACTCCTGACCTCAAGTGATATGCCTGCCTCAGCCTCCCAAAGTGCTGGGATTACAGGCATGAGTCACTGTGCCCAGCCAGATTTTGATTTTTAAATGCCAATTGAGTTCTTAATTGGGAAATAGAAGCATTTCCATTAAATAAGGAAAGAGACAAGAATATATATCACCATTACTATTTAGCTTCTTCTTTTTTTTTTTTTTTTTTTTTTTTGGGACAGAGTCTCGCTCTGTTGCCCAGGCTGGAGTGCAGTGGCGCGATCTTGGCTCACTGCAACCTCTGCCTCCTGGATTCAAGCTATTCCTCTCCCTCAGCCTTTCAAATAGCTGGGACTGCAGGCACATTCCACCACCCCTGGCTAATTTTTTTGTATTTTTAGTAGAGACGAGATTTCACTGTGTTAGCCAGGATGGTCTCAATCTCCTGCCCTCATGATCCGCCCGCCTCAGCTTCCCAAAGTGCTGGGATTATAGGCGTGAGCCACCGCACCTGGCCTAACTTATGTTGTTTTTTTAAAGAGATGCTTGGTAGAGTAAACAAGGAAAAAATTTAGAGGCAAAAAATTCTGAAAAGAGGTATTAACATTGATATTGAATGCATAATTCCATAGGAAGTATGTCTGGATGATAAATGTTTATGTATATATTTTTAATCACCCTCTGAACCTGAACTTGAGTTAATCAGACTCATTTGTCATTAATCTTTACAAGGACTTTGTTGGTCTGTTTCCAACACCATACTCTACTTCCATTCTTCTTCCACTGTAGACACTCATTCAAAATGATTAATTTGCTGGATGTGGTGGCTCACGCCTGTAATCTCAGCATTTTGGGAGGCTGAGGTGGGCAGATCACCTGAGTTCAGGAGCTTGAGACCAGCCTGTCCAATGTGGCAAAACCCCAGCTCTACTAAAAATACAAAATTAGCCGGGCATGGTGGTGTACACCTGTAATCCCAGCTACTCAGGAGGCTGAGGCAGGAGCGTCACTTGAACCTGGGAGGAGGAGGTTGCACTGAGCTGAGATCGTGGCATTGCACTCCAGCCTGGATGACAGAGTGAGACTCTGTCTCAAAAAAAAAAAGATTAATTTTATCTTTATGCTTGAACATGTTCTTACAAAGAATATATTTTACATATATGTATTTTAAAATAACGTATCTCCTGTTTTTTACTAATCACAGTGTTTTTACAATTATCTGTTACTATGTAAACATTTATGTCAGGGCACTGATTGCATGTTACCTGTGTACTCTTACAGGGAATGGTCATACAGATTGCCTGCATACCCTTCCACCACAACAAATGCTTAAATTAATCATCTCATACATTCGAAAGAAAGTTAAGTTACATACAAAAATTGTAAAATACGTCCCTGGCCGGGCGCGGTGGCTCACGCCTGTAATCCCAGCACTTTAGGAGGCCGAGGCAGGCAGATCATGAGGTCAAGAGATCAAGACCATCCTGGCCAACATAGTGAAACCCTGTCTCTACTAAAAAATACAAAAATTAGCTGGGCGTCGTGGCATGCGCCTGTAGTCCCAGCTACTCGGGAGGCTGAGGCAGGAGAATCGCTTGAACCTGGGAGGAGGAAGTTGCAGTGAGAGGAGATTGTGCCACTGTACTCTAGCCTGGCGCCTGGCAGCAGAGCGAGACTCTGTCTCAAAAAAAAAAAAGTCCCTAAGGATTACCCCAGTAGCTTTTTGGAAAAGAGTAACAAGAAAGAGAAGTTTTACCTAATTACAGCAGAGTAACTTCACAGTTATTAAATTGGGATCCTTAATTCTCAAAGGGCTTAAAATAATGAATGTGACTACCTTTCCTTGCATATGAAAATGATGTTTTGTTTTATTAGTAGTTTTATACAAATATTTAAGAATAGTAGATAAGTGCAAAGTGCAGGGAGTGAATTTTAAGTGAAAGGCAATTATAGTTGTTAACTCTTAGTTTTGGCTAAGCTGCTGGAAAAGTTATTCCAGTCCCTTTTTTGTAACTAAGTATTATTCTGTAGGTGTTTCATCTTTTTTAATGATGTGCCTGAGATTGGGAGATTTTAACATTGGATCACAGAATTCTCTCAGTAGTATTTTGAGATGGCATGTGTTTTATATGTTTGTATTTTGTGTGGATACTTTATGAAAAGATTTGATAGAAAAATCACATCTTCTGTCCTTAGATGGGTTCATATTGTCTGTGCCCTGTAGGTTCCTGGAGTAGCCTTTGGAGATACTGACAAATTACGACCAGCAACACTAACAGAAATGAACTATTCCAAATACGGTGTCAAGGTAAGACAAAGCATTTTTGATTGCTTAAAAGAGGAAGTTTTTACTTGTTAGTTTAAATGGCTTTTTATTTGCATTATTGTTGAGTACAGAAATGCTTACTAGGAGTCATTCTATTTAGCACTAAATCATTTATTATTGATAGTAGTTTTCCCAGAAAACCAATATAGTATAAATTCTTGTATATATTCTTAATTTAGAATCATGTATGAGGTAAAATAATTGGTACTACTGCCATTTCCCTAGCACTGTTCACAATGCCTAATACATAGACCAAAACGTTATTTACAATTAGTTGGATCAAATATAAGCCTAATTTCTGACTTTACTTTTGAAGTGGAATTTGTCAAAATTATGAAAAAGAATATTAGAAGTGATCTTTGTTGTTGTTATTACAATTGTTTTGGGGTGCCATTAACATGCCCTTTTAAGATGGCGAACTTATTTGATAAATGTTATGTGTGTTCTCACTGCTTCACTAACCTGGTGTTCCCCTATCTTTCTCCCTGACTTGGGGCCTCTCTGTTCACTGAGACAAAGTGATATTGAAATTTGGCTAATTAGGAATGGGTGCAGGATTCTTCATTTTTGACATTGAAAGTTTGATTAAAATGTGTCTTAGCATGGATTTCTTTGAATTCATCTTTCTTTGAGTTCATGAAAGTGTCTTGGATTTTTATATTTATGTCTTCCATAAAATTTGAAAAGTTTATAGATATTGTTTCTTCAGATATTCTCTGTCCCTTTCTCTCTCTTCTCATTTTGAGACGCCCACAATGCATGTGTTGGTCCACTGGATGATGTTACCCACAGGTAACTTAGGCTCTGTTCCCTTTTCTTCAGTCTTATCTTTGTTTCTCAGCCTTGAAATTTTCCATTGTCGTGTCTTTAAGTTGGCTGCTGCTTCTGCAGCATTTGAGTCCTGCTAGTGAATTATTTATTTCAGTTATTGTACTTTTCAGCTCCAGAACTTGTGTTTTGTTTCTCTTTATTGATAGTTCCGTTTTGTCATATATCATTTTCTTGACTTTGTCAACATTCTCCATTAGTTCTTTGAACATATTTAAGACAGTTGTTTTACAGTCTTTATTACATCACTCTAGCAGGTTAGGTCTTTTTCAAGGGCAGTTTTGTTTGTTTTTTCCCTTGAATACGCCATATTTGTTTTTTGTCTGCTCCTTTTTTACTGAAAACCAGACAGTTGAATGTAATAAGGTCACAATTCTAGATGTCAAATTCTCCCCCTCCTCAAGGTTTAGTTTTTGTTGTTTTTTTATTTATTTGTTACCATAGGCCTGTCTCTGTGCCAAGGATAAGCCTGAGGTATAAACTCAGTCTCCTGAGCCTCTTTTCTGCCCCTTTTCTTGAGAATATGCAGTCTCTCTTTCTGTTACATTCTCTTTATGTGCAATTGTTTTTGAATGTCCTAGTTTTATACTCTGGCTCCCAAAAAGGAGAAAAGAAAAATGAAAGGAGAAAAAAGGTGGTGGCTCTTTAAATACTCTGGAAGTCACATATTAAGGATAGAGCGTAACAGTGGGGAGAGGCACAATTACTATGGCTGCCCACTGCTTTGTTTGCAACTCGATAAGCAGCAGCAATTTTGCTCACTTTCATTGTTAAACAAAAACACAATTAGCAATCAGAATACAGATAGTCAGTGGATAGGTTCCTTTTTCTTCTTGCCCTCTATAAGCTGCATGCAGATTGGTCCAGGAATATGTGCTCAGCTCCCTGCCACAGACTAGGGAGTGGAGGATGGGTGATTGGTACTGTGGTCAGAGCTGAAATTAACTGCAACTTACTATCCAAACCTTCCCTTGGAAGTTACAAGCTTTCAATAGACTGCAGAATTCCAAATTGTTGTAACAGATTCAGCCAGTGCAATTGTTGTACCAGGAAGAGTTTCCTGGTACCCTGTACTCCACCATATTTCCAGAGTCCTCTCAATAACTCATTTCTTTTTATCAATGAACAATAATTGATTATATGGATATTTTAAAAAGTCTTTTTTTATTCAATTTTAAGGACATCTTTGTTGATTCCAAATTTTGGCTATTATGGAAATTGCCAACATTCAGTTGTAAACATTCAAGTGTAGCTTTTGTGTGGACATAAGTTTTCTACTCATTTGGATAAATTCCTGGAAGAAAGAATGCTGGGTGATACTGTGAGATTATTTTTAGCTTGGTTAGGGCTTTTATGGTGGCTCATGCCTATAATCCCAACACTTTGGGAGGCTGAGGCAGGAGGATTGCTTGGCCCCTGGAATTTGAGACAAGACTGGGCAACATAGCAAGACATTATCTCTACAAATAATAAAATACGTTAGCCATGAACAGTGCTGTGTGCCTTTGGTCCCAGCTACTCAAAACAGGCCAGAGGATCACCTGAATCCAGGAGGTTGAAGCTGCAGTGAGAGTGATCATGCCACCACACTCCAGCCTGGGTGACAGAGTGAGAACCTGTCACAAAAAGTAAAGAAAATTTAAAAAGAAAGAAAGAAAATAATAATGCGAAACTGTCTTCCAAAGTGTTTATACTCTTGCATTTCCACCAGCAATGAATGATCGAGTTCCTGTTGATTAACATTCTCACCAGCATTTGGTATAGTCAGCATTTTGGATTTCAGATATTTTAATAGCTATGTCTTGACATATTCTTATATTAATTTGCAATTCCCTAATGCCATGTGACGTTGAGGATCTTTGCATAACCTTATTTGCTGTTTGCATATCTTCATTCATGAGGTGTTCAGATACTTTTTACATTTAAAAATTGGGTTATTATTTTCTATTGTTCAGTTTTTTGTGTTCTTTGTGTATATATATGTGTGTATATACAGATGTGTGTGTATATGTGTATATAATATATATATAATCTATATGTGTATATATATACAGATTATATATAATCTATATATATATCAAAAATCTATATACATACACACATATCTATGTATTTTTGAGACAGAGGCTCACACTGTTGTGCAGGCTGGAGTGTAATGATGCGATCTCGGCTCAACACAACCTCCACCTCCCAGGTTCAAGTGATTCTCCTGCCTCAGCCTCCCAAGTAGCTTTTGGTCCCAGGTGGAGCTAAATCCAAGTGACTGGGATTACGGGTGTGCACCACCATGCCTAGCTAATTTTTGTATTTTTAGTAGAGACGGGGTTTCACTATGTTGGCCAGGCTGGTCTCAAACTCCTGACCTGTGATTCACCCACCTTGGCCTCCCAAAGTTCTGGGATTACAGGCATGAGTCACCGTACCCAGCCTCTTTGTATATTTTTTTATGTTCGTCGGATATGTTTGCAAATAATTTCTCCCAGTCTGTGAGTTTTCATTCTCTTAACACTATCTTTGACACCATGAACGGTTTTTCTTTTAATGACATCTAATGCAGATTTTTATTTCATGAATCATGCTTTTGGTGTAGAGTCAAATCATTTGCCAATCCTAGTCACCTAGCCTAGATTTTCTTCTATGCCATCTTCTAGTTTTATAGTTTTACACTTCACATTTAGATTATCCATTCTGAATGTATTTTATGTAAGTACATTTTAAAAATATACATTCATTCCATCTTGGGAACCCCTGAAGTCTTGATTCATAGATTTTAGAGTTGATGTTGAAATCATCAATGCTAAATTCTATAAGTCCAAAATGTCATCTGTCATCTATACAAGGCCAGTGTGGTGACTCATGCCTGCAGTCCTAGGATTTGGGGAGGTCAAGGTGGATGGACTGCTAGAGCCCAGGAGTTCAAGACCAGCCTGAGCAATGCAGTGAATCCTGACTCCACAAAACAAAAATATGAAAAAAAAAAAAAAAAAGAAGAAGAAAAGAAAATTAGCTGAGCATGGTGGCATGCACTTGTAGTCCCAGCTACTTGGGAGGCTGAGGTGGAAGAATCATTTGAGCCCAGAAAGGTGAGGCTGCAGTGAGCCATGATCATGCCACTGCACTCTGGTCTGGATGACAGAGTCACACCATGTCTTCAAAAACAAACCAAAACATAAGAAAGACATGAGTGAGCCTGGAGAGATAGTTCATCCTGAGGAAAATGCATCTCTAGCTATAAACAAGTGAAATCAGACAAGTTATGTGTTTCAAAAGTACAGTGGTGAAACACAGGATAAACATTCCTATTCAAAAAGGGAGAAATAGAAAAGAAGGAAGATTCCAAGCAAGTTTAAAATCTAACAAACAGGGTTAAATCCATTAGATCTTAAAGCTAAAGAATAAGCCTTGTTGACTCAATGTCCATCTTCCAGGTTCAAGGGCTTGCAGTCCCACCTCAAGGACTCACTAGGGTAGGGGTACAACCTCTATGATTTTGCTGGGAGTCCTTCCCCTACAACTCTGCTAGGAAGGTCATGCCCTCAAGGTTCTGGGTGGCCTACTTTTCAAGCTCTGGCCAGGGGCTGTCTTGCCTCTTGAAACCAAAGCGGTGGCCCCACACTGTGAAACCAAGGAGACAGGCCTGATGATCTCTGAAGTGTCATCAGAATCATTCTTCCCTTTTTAGGGGGAGAATGGTGCAGGTTTGCAGCTGAATAGCTCTATGGTACTGTCTCATATAATCCAAGAAATCCAACAGGGAGAAGTCAGAAAGAATATAGGGGCAAATAAAAATGGAAAGAATGGTGAAGTTTTATATTTTTGAGTATGAAACAGTAGTAAAAACCAAACAGTTAATACCACCAACAATAATTATATTATGGTTTGTAGTAGGTGTGAAATGCCATGACTTCATAACAAAGTTAAATGAAAAATGTTAATATGATAAAAAATATAGCTGTAATTGCAAACAAGGAAACCATAATAAAGATACATTTTATTCATTAATTTATCATTTATTAACAACTTCAAAAAGTAAAAGCCAAGATACAAGGATATTTTGTTTTTCTCATTGCTTTTAATTTTAATGTCTATATACAAGGCTCAGATATTTAGTGGTTTTAATTTGTTTAAGCTGGAAAGAAAAAAACACACACAAAGAAATATAGGACAAATTCTCCTGGAGAACTACACCCAAGAGAGGAACATTAGCACTGATGGTAACTCAAGGTAAAAAGGTAGAATGGAATCCAAGAGTAAATTAGCTGTGTTGTCACATAAATAGAGTTTGGTGAGAAATAAAGCTAGTGGCCAGGCACAGTGGCTCACTCCTGTAATCCCAGCACCTTGGGAGGCTGATGTGGGCAGATCATCTGAGGTTGGGAGTTTTAGACGAGCCTGACCAACATGGAGAAACCCCATCTCTACCAAAAATACAAAATTAGCCAGGCATGGTGGCAGGCTCCTGTAAACCCAGCTACTTGGGAGGCTTAGGCAGGAGAATCATGTGAACACAGAAGGTGAAGGTTGCAATGAGCCAAGATTGTGCCATTGCACTCCAGCCTGTCTCAAAAAGAAAAAACGCTCTCAAAAAGAAAAAAAATAAAAGAAATAGAGCTAGTACTCTATTTCAAAGATATGAAATACCAAATATCCTAACAAAAGGGTTAACATACTCTTGTTCTTACTGTGTAGGACATGAAATAACAACCAATTACATATCTTTTAAAACTACTTGAATAAGCAAAACTTACGTAAAACATAGTTCAATATATCAGATGAGAAAATGACTTAGTACTGGTAATCATTCAGACCTTTATAGAGTACATAATTCTGGGAAAGACTCCAGTTCAAAAATTAAAATGTAATGAATGATGGTGACATAAATTCATCTGAACAAAATAGTTAAATTTTCTTATGAAAATCTAATAACCAGTGGCTCGTGATCTCATTGACTGCATAACCAAGTCAGCTGCCCTAAGAGAGAGATGATTTTGTAGTTAAATGACATTAGTTAAACCAAAGAAGGTCTGCTGACTGTTAAAATGTCCAAATCTAGTAAGGCAACTGAGAGGAAATAAAAAGAAAAATAATAATAGATTAAAACACAATTGAAGCCACGTTAATATATAGTTGTAAATCCTCTTAATGTAAGTTCAGTGGTCATTTTTTCCTCCCTTTTTAAAGGTGTTTACATATTTAAGAGTGATAATTTAATAGAATGATAAATTTTCTTTTTTTTTTTTTTTTTGAGACGGGTTTCACCATGTTGGCCAGGCTGGTCTCGAACTCCCAACCTCAGGTGATCCACCTGCCTCGGCCTCCCGAAGTGCTGGGATTACAGGAGTGAGGCACCATGCCCGGCCCTAAAATGATAAATTTTAAGAGACTTATTGGGTGAGTAATTTTATCAAATATTTTAAAAAGTTCCCTTCATTTGGATCTTGGTTGGTACAGCCTGCAAGTAAAAAGACTCCTTAAAGGAACCGGTTATATTCCAGTATAACACACACGCATACACTATATATAGCATACAACACACACACACTATATACATACACATACTGTGTGTGTGTGTGTGTTATAGTGGACTACAACCAGTTCATATATATATATATTATTATTATATTATTTATTTTTGTTTTTTTCTGAGACGGAGTCTCGCTCTGTTGCCAGGCTGGAGTGCAGTGGTGTGATCTCAGCTCACTGCAAGCTATGTCTCCTGGGTTCAAGTGATTCTCCTGCCTCAGTCTCCCAAGTTGCTGGGATTATAGGCACATGCCACCATGCCTAGCTATTTTTTTTATTTTTAGTAGAGACAGGGTTTCACCATGTTGGCCAGGAAAGTCTCAATCTTGACCTCGTGATCCACCTACCTTACAGGCGTGAGCCACCATGCCTGGCCATATGTGTGGTTTTTTTTTAAGAGGAATATGTTATATCAAAATAAAGTAGAAATTTAAAGAGAGGGCAACCATTTGATGAAAATGAAAAGATCACATTTTTATCATTAAAAAAAAAACAAGCACATTACACAAAGTGAAGAGCTATAAGAGTGTAAAAATATGTTGTATCTGACTGGGACTTCTGACTTTCTGGAGGAAAATAAGTATAGATGTCACAAGCAAATAATTACAATCTAAAAAAGATATTGAAGAAATACTACAATTAAAAAACTAAACAGTCAAAAGAGCAAAAATATAAACACCAAAAGGTACTGTAAACAAAACATGCCTGGATGAGAAGCTCATAAAAAGACTTTTTAATATAAAAGAGAAATATTTGGCAGTATCTAACAAAGCTATAAGTATATATCAGCTATGACTAAGCAATTCTACTTCTACATACAGAATGGCCACGAAGTCTAAAATAGACTCTAAAAGAGGGAGATATTGAATTGCCTTGATTACTTATTAAATCTACCCATAGTTTTTTTCCTGTGAAAATCAGAAATAAAAAAACACTTTATACATTCATTTCAGTCAAATGGTTTCTCCCCAGTATAAATTTTCGGATGGCAAGTAAGATGTCCAACCACACTAAAGGAATTCCCACATTCCTTACATTCATAGGGTTTATCAGCAGTATGAATGCGCTGATGTTTGGTAAAGGATGAACTATATCTAAAGGCCTTCCCACATGCCTTGCATTCATAGGGTTTCTCTCCAGTATGAATTCTCTGATGTTCTGTAAGGGCTGAACTATGTCTAAAGGCCTTCCCACATACCTTACATTCATAAGGTTTCTCACCACTATGAATTCTTTGATGTTGAATAAGGGCTGACGTAAGTCTAAAGAACTTTCCACACTCCTTACATTCATAAGGTTTTTGACCACTGTGAATTCTCTGATGTCGAGTAAGTTCACTACCTACTCCAAATGCTTTCTCACATTCATTACATTTATAGGGTTTTTCACCAGTATGAATCCTCTGATGTCTAGTCAGGGATGAACTATTCCTAAAGACCTTTCCACATGCTTTGCATTCATAAGGTTTCTTACCAGTATGAATTCTCTGATGACGAGCAAGTTCTCTACAAACTCCAAAAGCCTTCCCACATTCCTTACATGCATAAGGTTTCTCACCAGTATGAATTCTCTGATGTTCAATGAGCTGTGAACTAATTCTAAAAACCTTCTCACAGTGCATACATTTGTAGGGCTTCTCACCAGTATGAATTCTCTGATGTTCAGTAAGTTGTGAATGAAATCTGAAGTCCTTGCCACATTCCAGACATTTGTAAGATTTCTCATCAGTATGGATTTTCTGATGTCGAGTAAGTTGTGCATGCACTCTAAAGGATTTCCCACAGAACGAGCATTCAAAGTATTTCTCACCATCATGAATTCCTTGAAGTGGAGTAACTTCTCCAACTCTTCCAAAGGTCCTTCTGTATTCCTTACATTTATAGAACTTCTCATTATGAGTTTTCTGGTGTATATTAAGGTCTTTATAAAAACAAAATGTATCCCCATATTCCATGTATTTATAAGGTTTCACACCAGTATGAATATTCAGTTGTAGCATATTGGAGTTATCTATCCTAAAGGCTTTCCAACATTCATTACATTCATAGTTTTTTCCACCAGTATGTATTTTCTGATATTCATCAAACTTTGAGTCACAACTGAAGACCTTCTCATATTCCTTATATTCATAGGGCTTCTCACTGTCATGAGTTCTCTGAGGTAATGTAAGAGATTCATGAGTTTTGTAACTGGGCACATTTTCAGAGATGGTTTTCATTTGACTAAAATAATATCCTACTTTAGGTCCTTGTACTTCAACCTTGCTTTTGCTTTGCCAGTCATTTCTGAAAATGGAATTTTCAAGGCCACAGAACTTACTACTTTCCATTACCTCCCACTGAGAACCAGTGTTTTTAATAATGTCTTTTCCTACAGATAAAAGCTTAGTCTCATACTTGGACTCCAAATCTGAAAGAAAGGAAAAAATAATTTTCATGTACTACTAAAATAAAACAGTTATAGAAAGAAGAAACAATCTAAGAATAATTCACCATATACATAAATTGGTTAAAACACTGTTATGAAATTTGGAGAAAGACAAAGAGAGCTCAGAGAATAACAACAGAACATAGAGATTATGAGATTTGTGATAAGGGTAACAGATTAAGTCAGCGGATCTGAAATTTGTGTGTTGGTCATCACCTGGTAAGGTTGTTGGTTAAATGGAATCAAAATCTGCAGATGTAGAACTAGTCATTAGCATCTGGTAGAGATAATGCTAAGCAGATCAAAATTTGATAATCCACATATACTAACACTACTGTGGTTTTCTTCCCCCAAAATAAACTTTACCAAGGATGATAACAACGTGCAATTTGTAAGACCTCACTTTGGTTGGGCGTGCTGGTTCACACCTGTAATTCCAGCACTTTGGGAAGCCACAGTCGGTGAGTTACCTGAGCTCAGGAGTTTGAGACCAGCCTGGGCAGCATGGTGAAACCCTGCCTCTACTAAAATACAATTAACCAGGCATGATGGCATGTACCTGTAATCCCAGCTACTTGGGTGGCTGAGGCACAAGAATTGCTAGAACCCAGGAGGTGGAGGTTGCAGGGAGCTGAGATCACACCACTGCACTCTAGCCTGGGCTACAGAGCAAGAGTCCATCTCAGAAAAAATAAAAACACTGAAAACCTCATTTGAACCCATTCTCCTAAACATTTTTCACTTCCTAGATCAAACAAACAAATTTCCTATCATTTAGAGCTACCCACAGAACATTTCATTTCTTATAAATAGTGTCTTTGTATGCCAGCTTATTTTCTTTGTTAAGTCTCAAGATAACTACCCTCAGAAAGGGCATATTAGTTGACCCTAAGTAACTTCATTTCTGTTTCTAATCCCATATCTAGTGCCTTACCCTCATATATATTTTTTTCAGTTGTATATTCAGTACTTTTCTCTTACACCATTTACTTCTTTTTTTTTTTTTTTTGAGATGGAGTTTTGCTTTTGTTACCCAGGCTGGAGTGCAGTGGCGTGATCTTGGCTAACTGTAACCTCTGCCTCCCGGGTTCAAGCAATTCTCCTGCCTCAGCCTCCCCAGTAGCTGGGACTACAGGCGTGCACCACCACGCCCAGCTAATTTTTTTTGTATTTTTAGTAGAGACAGGGTTTCACCATGTTGACCAGGATGGCCTCAATCTCTTGACCTCGTGATCCACCTGCCTCGGCCTCCCAAAGTGCTGGGATTATAGGTGTGAGCCACCACGCCTGGCCCCATTTACTTCTTTATTCCTTAAATTCCACAAGGACAAATGAAATAAATTTTCATGTGCCAATGTATAAGCCGTAAGGACACAATACATGATAATTAACTAGAGGAAAAGTAAATCACTGTATGAATGAATCTAAATAAAAATAGAAGTATATATACAAAGATAAGTCACTGGAAAACAGCATCAAAATAACTACATAACTAAAAGAATAATGCCAGTTATCAGTGCCTCCTAACCCTCACATTGTATTAGTGATGACTACATATATATTTATAATACAGTAAGATACATAAATATGGTGAGCATTCATATGTATTTTCCAACTGCTTCTTCACTTACATATATTGTCTCCACCACTGTTGCTTATTCCCTTCTATGCGGAGCCATGATTGACATATGGGATGAAGAAATATAATCAAGATGAAATGTGTTATTTACTTCTCTTCAATAGCGTATTTATACTTACTCTGCTGTCCTCCTAAAACCTCCATTTATTCTTTTATGCTCTTTTACAGATATTCCTTTCCATTTTCTTATACTCAAAGTCAACTTATGCTGGTGCTTCCCAAAAATATTATAATATTTCAGATATTAGAATTATATCTGAATATAATTATAACCACTGTTAGACTTACACAGTTCTGAATAAGGGCTTATGAGTGAAAAGGAGAATATGCTAACAGAATCATATGAAGAAGGTGGTCTAGGTAGATAAGATTGTAAGGCACTATGTAATGAAGGATTTTATGGATATCATCTGGAGGCTGACAATGAGAGAAGGGAATGCCTGGGAAAAACTCAGTGACAGATAAACACTGTATGATAAGAGGCAAGAGTTATTTCCTGTGACTGAATTATATATAAGAAAGATTAAATAATGTAGGCATCAATATCTAACTAAAACATTAAAACCAGATTTGAGTGACAGTATCACTAAGTCAAAAGTACTTTCAGTTAGAAATAAGCTCTCTACAAGGCAGGTGCAGTGGCTCACACCTGTAATCCCAGCACTTTGGGAGACCGAGGCAGGCGGATCACTTCAGGTCAGGAGTTCCAGCACAGCCTGGCCAACATGGCAGAACCCCATCTCTACTAAAAATACAAAAAAAAAAAAACAAAAACCATTAGCTGGGCATAGTGGCGCATATCTGTAATGCCAGGTACTTGGGAGGCTGAGGCAGGAGAATCACTGAAACCCGGGAGACAGAGGTTGCAGTGAGCTGATATTGCAGCGTGGCCCTGCACTCCAGGCTGGGCAACAGAGTGAGACTCTGTCTCAAAAAAAAAAAAAGAAGAAGCTCTCTACTAAGTAACTCTTGAGTCAATGTGGAAATGTAATTGAAATCACAAAACCTATAGAGAACCATGATGTTGAAAACATTTCTAACTGACATCTATGGAACGCAAATATATTTGTCTCAT